>PVJS01020055.1:0-33037 GCA_004027185.1 Glis glis | reverse complement strand
GAGAGAGAGAGAGAGACAGAGAGAGAGAGAGAGAGAGAGAGAGAGAGCTGAGGCTGGCCGCGAACCCAGATCCTCCGGTCTCCGCCTCCCAAAGTACTGGGATTACAAGCATGAGCCACCACGCCCGGCTTCAAGGATATTTCAAAAGAAAAGGTAACTAAAGACATTTTCTTCCAGTACCTCAATTTATACCATCACTTTTTGCTTTATGAATCTCAGCTTTACACTTTACTGCTGTGCATATGCTATTGAACAAAAAGGCACTACAAATGGAGTCTATTAAGCTATGTTATACAAGACTAAGAAAAGCTGAGTGGAAACTTACCAATGAACAAATTTAAATCGAAGTTGATCAATGAGAAAGAAAAAGCAATTTTGATTGAATATCTACTCTCTAAATAAAAACACACTGGTTTTTTATTTTTTATTTTTTTTTGCGGTACCGGGGATTGAACGCAGGGGCGTTCTACCTCCGTGCTATACCCCCGGCCCTATTTTTTATACTTTATTTTGAAACCGGGTCTCACGAAGTTGAGGAGGGCCTCACTAAGGAGAGAGAGAGAGAGAGAGAGAGAGAGAGAGAGCGTGCGCCACCACGCCCGGCCTGGTTTTTTAATTTTTAAAAAGAATTTATGCTATTTTTGAATATAAACCGAAATGGTATATATTGACGATGTAATGTTATATATTGAAAGAGATGCTATATATTGAATTTTTTTTGCATACAAACAGATGTTATATATTGACAGTGTGGAGCAATAATGGATAATCTTTTACTATAATAAAGGAGGTAGGGTGGCACTGGGGAGGAGGCATCACCAGATTCACAAATTGACAAATGTTCCCCCAGTTCTCACTTATTTTTAGTATTTTATGAAGAACAGTGAAGGTGAATTCAAACTAGGTAATTGCCTTTGGTAGAAAAGAGATAAAACTCCCGAAAATCCCTTAATTATATTATGCCCTAGGAATAAGGGTTAGTATCAGATATTAAAAGCAAGTTCTATCTCATTTATAGAAATTCATTCACTTTCAACTTTAATGCATCGATAGAGGTAGAGCATAGTAGAGATTACAAATGATACAAATTTCCCCTTGAATAAAATTGTAGTGGGTCTGTTAAAATTGGCTGATAGTTTTTCAACTTTCCTTTATCAGCAAATCTCATTACAGCCACCAGGGTTCATGCTCAGCGTATACTTTTATACATGAGCAAGAGTAATAAGCAGCTCCAATATTTACTTTAGTTAGATCTGCAGACATGGGGCTAAGTTTCTCTTACTTTTACTGAGCGGTCAGATGGACATCACTATTCTACAGACTTCAAAATCTTCACTCAGTTTCCCATGCCTCTGAATAAATTTCCTCCATTAGAACAATAATAATAGTAAAATAATAATAGTAAAAAGATCAAGAAGAAAACACAAAGAAGGAAGAACAAGCAAAGGCTTTAGAAGATGAAATAACAATTATGTCAAATTTTAATTTTACAGCATTATAAATGTATAGACATAGATGACTGAAAATATAACTTTAAATTAAAATATAACTTTAAATATATCTGTAAGCAGGGCTGGGGATGTAGCTCAGTGGTAGAGTGCTTACTTAGCATGTACAAAGTCCTGGGTTCAATATTCTGTATGAGGAAGGAAGGAAGGAAGGAAAGTTGTTTGAAACCTTCCTCCATCAAACACTAACCTTTCATAACAATGATAATAAAATGAACACATGCGATCTCTTATACTTTTAATTTTATAGTAATCGGAAGTGAAATTATTTAGAAAACAGTAGTTTCCCTTCCAAGGGACATAGTCTTGCACATACATACTAATTTTTAAAAGCATAAAGCCCCCATAAAAAATAAATACAAGACAAAATGTGTTGGATACATGCAGTAAAACGTGTCTTTTACAAAATTCCTAAATACAAGAAGTATCTTTAAGAGAAAAAAAATAGAAAGAGGGAAAATTGATTCTATTGTGTTCCAGAAAATGACAGGTCTAGGCAAACAGAGGTTTAACTGTGGAGCGTAGATAACATATTCTAGTGCATGGAGTTCCCAGATGAGTCAATGTTTCCAAAAACCACTGACAAGATGTCTACAAATGCAACACAGGGATGACCAGGAAAATGACAACTATTTCATCAAGGAGACAGCTGGGCAATCAAAGAGCATCCTGCAACTAAAACAATTTGCAGGGCCTCTGAAAGGTCAGCTTTGGAGTATTTTGTTATATCATTTAATAGTAAGATTTATTTTCAAATAAATAAGATAGAGACTATTACACAGAAGAGGTTTTGTGGTACTTATTAGTCCCAAAGACTTTCTTCAGTTGGTGTCAATTTGGCTGATACTGAAGAATGAACATTAATGAATTTCAGAATTAAATAGCTTGACGTTGAATGCCTTTATGCAATCAAAACCTTTTAAAATAATTCTTATAACTATTATTTGACACACAGACTAAGGAAAACTGAATCAAGAAAAGTAAAAAATTCATGTTATCAATTTGTCACATCCATTGTCATAAAAATTGGCCAATATTCTAGAAGTGATACCCATCCTCTTTTTTCCTATTGCCTAGGAATGAGAAAGAGAGAAAAAGCAGGAAAGAGATGTCTTTGATCTTATCTGCTATCACTTTTCTGTCCCTTAATTTATCTATCATTTAATTTCTATCATATGAAAATATATTAATATCTGTGAATGCAAACTACCAAGAAAAAGACAAGTCAAACAATAGACAAACATCTGGAAATTTCACAGATTTTAAATTGATTTAAAAGATTGGAAGAGTGATCTGGCAATATAAAGTAAACAGAAGCTGGGCGTGGTGGCGCATGCTTGTAATCCCATTACTTGGGAGGCTGAGACCGGAGGATCCGGGTTCGCGGCCAGCCTCAGTTACTTAGTGAGGCCCTCCACAACTTCGTGAGACCCGGTTTCAAAATAAAGGATAAAACAATAGGGCCGGGGGTATAGCTCAGAGGTAGAATGCCCCTGGGTTCAATCCCCGGTACCACAAAAGAAAAACAAAAACATAAGGTAAATAGAAGTTTGTGATATAATAGTAGATTAAAAAAGCTGATAACAAATTAGTATGTGTAATATGATCTTTAGTTTTGAAAATAAAAATACATGTGTATACATTGAAAAAATAGGAAATATAAAAAATGATAAAATTGTGTCTGATTATTAGGAACTTGAATATGTTTCGTTTTCATTTTTATACCTTTTCCACCTTTTTCAAATTCTTCTCTGTACCCAAATACCCTTATCTTTCTCCAGTCTTTTCCAGGTTAGATACTTGTAATTGCATCCTATTAGTTGCTTTTCCTCAAGGGTAAAGGTGAAATAATAGTTTAATAAAGAAATCTTACTATAGGTTAGATAGATAGACTGACAGATAAATGTACACCAATATTTCATATCATTCCATCATCCTCTGATGATGTCTGATGGTGATGATAAGAAAATTATTTCCTCTGCCTTCCCCTAAAACCTTGGACTATGATCCTTTTAATACTGAATCTACAGCCTTAAAGAAGGGTACCTAGCCTAGAAGAGCACTTAGCACACCATTCGTCTGAGTATTTGTATAGTGAAAGAAGAAAGTATTATTTTTTTGTGTGTGGGTATATATATATGTTACTGGAGATTGAACTAAGGGCCACCTACACACTAAACATGCACTCTACCATGGAACTACACCCACAGCCCATAAAGTATCACTTTTAATTGTTTTTATGGTACTGAGGATTGAACACAGGGGCATTCTACCTCTGAGCTACACCTCCAGCCCATTTTATGTTTTTGTTTTGAAACATGGTCTCACTAGGTTGCTGAGAGTGTCACTAAGTTGCTGAGACTATCCTCAAACCTGTGATCCTCTTGTCTCAGCCTCCCAAGTACTGGGATTACAGCCATGTGCCACCACGCCTGGCTAACCTATTACTTTTATAAAAGCAAAACTGTACAGTTTTTCATTTGTTTTGAAATAACTTGGCAAATCACAAGTTTGGTCTCAAAATTACATTAGTTCCCACTTATCTGAGTTTTGCTTTCACTGGTTTAAGATACCTATGGTCAATAGTAGTTCAAAAATGGTCCAAAAATTAATGGTTGCACTAATTTGCAATTCCACCAATGATGTATTGGAGTTCCTACTTCTACTTCTCCACATCCTTTCCAGTACTTATTACTATTTATGTTTCTAATAATTGCCATTCTAATTGGGGGTTAGGTGAAATTTCAGAGTAGTTTTGATTTACATCTCTCTGCTAATGATGTTGAACATTTTTCACATATTTATTAGCCATTTGTATTTCTTCTTGCGTGAAGTGTCTATTTAGTTCTTGCCCATTTTTGATTGGTTATTTGTTTATTGGGGTGGTAAGTTTCTTGAGTTCTTTATTAAAACACCATGGTAATTCTTCACAGATCTAGAGAAATCAGTCTTAAAATTCATTTGGAACACCAAAAGACCCAGAATAGTCAAAATAGTTCTCAGCAATAAGAACCATGCAGGAGGCATCACAATACCTTACTTCAATCTATACTACAGAGCCATAGTTATAAAAACAACATGGTTTTGGCACAAAAACCATGCTGTTTTTATAACAGACACAGAGAACAATGGAGCAGAATAGAAGATTCAGGAAAGAATCCACACACTTACAGCCAATTAATTTTTAACAAAGGGGCCAAAAACATACACTGGAAAAAAGATAGCCTCTTCAACAAATGGTGTTGGAAAAACTGGTTATCCATATGCAGAAAATTGGAAACAAACCCCACTTTCTCACCCTACAGAAGAGTCAATCAAGATGGATCAAAGACTTGGAAATTAGACCAGAGACTTTGCAGTTACTTGAAGAGAACATATGACCAATGCTTCAACATATAGGCACTGGGAAAAACTTCCTCAATAAGACCCCAAAGGCACAAGAATTAAAATTAGGATTGATACATGGGATTGCATTAAACTGAAGAGCTTCTGTAAAGCAAAGGAAACTATCAAGACCTTAATTGAGAGTCTACAGAATGGGAGATCTTTGCTAGATATCCATCTGATAGAGGTCAGTCTCTTCTTGAAAATATCTATAAACCCATATGCAAAGATTTGTGTGCATGTATTTTTTTCTGGGTACTGGGGATTGAACCCAGAGATGTTCTACCTCTGAGCTATACCACTAGCCCTATTTCATTTTTATTTTGAAACAGGGTCTCACTAAGTTGCTGAGGGCCTCACTATGTTGCTGAGATTGATCTCAAAGCTGTGATCCTCATATCGCAGCATCCCAAGTACTGGGATTGCAGGCATGGGCCACTACAACAGACACATGGATGCTTTTAACACATGGAACCTCATCATGATGTATAATTGCAGTGCACAAATAAATTAAGAGAAAATATCTATAAATGCATCTATCTTTTCATGCCTCCTTTCTTTTTTATATTTTTTATTGGTACATTATAGTTATACATCATAATGAAGTATAGAGTGATAAGACTATACATGCCCAAAACACTTGGTGTGTTTCCTTTCAGATCCCAACCTCTCCCTCCCCTTCCCCATACATATCATTGAAATTGGTATTGATATATAGAGTTTTTTTTTTTTTTTGGTACTGGGGGTGGAACCCAAGGGCATTCTACCTCAGAGCTACACCCCCAGCCCTGTCTTGTTTGTATTTTGAAACAGGGTCTCGCTAAGTTGTGGAGGGCCTCTCTATGTTGCTAAGGCTGGCCATGAACCTGTGATCCTCCTGTTTCAGCCTCCCAAGTACTAGAAATATAGGCATGCGCCACCACTCCTGGCTGGTATTGATAATTTCCTATATATACATAGCATTACTTAAATGGTTACCTTCATTACGTCTCTATCCCCCTTCTCCCTCCCCAAAGCCCCATCCATAGATCCATTGCAGTCTCTACTCACTTATCTGAGGTCTCTTTGTCACCCAATTTCTCTCTAGCTTCAACAAATAAGAGAAAACATACAACTATTCACTTTCTGAGACTAGCTAATCTCACTTAGCTTAATATTCTCAAATCCCATCCATTTCCTGCAAATAACATAATTTTGTTCCTTTTTATGGCTGAGTAAAATTCCATTGTGTGTATATACAAGAATTTTGTGATCCATTCATCTGCTGATGTACACCTAGACTGGGTCCATAATTTGGCTATAACCAAATTTGACTATAACCATAAATTTGCTGCTATAACCATGGATATGCATGTAATCGCTAAAATATTCTGACTTCAATTTCTTTGGAAAGATGCACAGGAGTAGTGTCGCTGGGTCATATTGTGGTTGTATTCTCAGTCTTCCGAAAAACCTCCACACTGAACTCCATAGAGGCTAGTGTAGTTTGCAGTCCCACTAAGAGTGGATAAGGATTCCTATTTCCCCACATCCTCACCAGAATTTATTATTGTGTTCTTGATGATTGCCATTCTAACTGGAGTTAGATTGAACCTCAGTGTAGTTTTGATTTGCTTTTCCCTGATTGCTAAAAATGGTGAGCACTTTTTCATATATTTCTTGGCCATTTGTATTTCTTTTTTTTTTTTTTAACGCCCCTGGGTTCAACTGGGGATTGAACCCAGGAGTGTTCTACCTCCGCGCTACACCCCCGGCCCTATTTTTTATCCTTTATTTTGAAACCAGGTCTCAGGAAGTTGCGTGAGGGCCTCACTAAGTAGAGAGAGAGAGAGAAAGAGAGAGAGAGAGAGAGAGCTGAGGCTGACCATGAACCCAGATCCTCCAGTCTCCGCCTCCCAAAGTACTGGGATTACAAGCGTGCGCCACCACGCCCGGCCTGTATTTCTTATTTTGAAAAGTGTCTATTCAGCTCACTTGCCCACTTTTTGATTGGTTTATTTGTTTTTTTTTTAGTGTTAAGTTTTTTAAGCTCTTTGTATATTATAAATATTAGTCCTTTATCAGAGGAATAACTGGAAAAGATCTTCTCCCATTCTGTAGGCTCTCTTATTAGACTCCTGATGGTTTCATTTGCTGCACAGAAGTTATTTTTAGTTTAACACCATCCCATTTATAAATTCTTATTTTAATTTCTTAAGTTTTGGGGGTCTTATTGAGGAAGTGTCTATCAGTACTTATATGTTGGTGTGTTGATCCTATGCCCTTTAATAGTAATTGCAAAGTTTATGCTCTAATTTCTAGGTCTTTGATCCATCTTGAATTGACATTGTGCAAGGTAAGAGGTTGGGGTTTAATTCCATTCTTCTACAAATGGATAATCAGTTTTCCCAGCATCATTTGTTGAAAAATCTGTCTTTTCTCCAGTGTATGCTTTTGGCAGCTTTGTCAAAAATCAACTGGCTATAAATATGAGGATTTGTTTCTGAATCTTCTATTCTGTTCCATTGGTTTATTTGTCTATTTTTGTGCCAATACCATGCATGTTTTTATTACTATAGCTCTGTAAGATAACTGGAAATCAGGTATTATGATGCCTCTAGCATGGTTTTTTTATTGGTGAGAATTGCTTTGGCTATTCTGGGGCTTTTGTTTTTACATATGAATTTTAGGACTGATTTCTCTAGATCTGTGAAGAGTGACATTGGTATTTTAATTATGTCTCCTTTCATGTTTCCAGCAGATCAGGACCAATCCCTATGTAAAACCCTTCAATTATCTAAATAATACTCTACAAATAATTTACCATGGTCAAGTATTTTTTCCCAAACACGGTCCCTATCTGCATATTTATTATTTTCAACCTGCCCCTGTGTAGCAGCCATGGTATCAAATACATATTACTAAAGACAAAACTGTATTTTTAAAACATCTCAGTCCTTTTCACTTTTATTGTTAACTGTGCTTGGAATTCTCCCTCTTCCTGTGTTCTCACCTATTGCTATTCATACTCTATGTCTCTGCTCATGTGTCATATCCCTCCATGAAGTACCTTCTTTTTTTTTTTTTGCAGTACTGGGGATTGAACTCAGGGGCATTCTACCTCCAAGCTATACCCCCAGCCCTATTTTTATTCTTTATTTTGAAACAGGGTCTCGCTAAATTGCAAAGGGCCTCACTAAGTAGCTGAGGCTGGCTGTGAATCTGTGATCCTCCTGTCCCAGCCTCCCAAGTACTGGGATTACAAGCGTGCGCCACCACACCCGGCTATGAAGCACCTTCTGAAACTTGCCAATCTTCAGTTGACTTGTTCAACCTGTTCTGTGTAAATTATTATATTTCTACAATCATCCTTATGAAAAGAATTGCATTTACTTTGGTTACATATTTGTTTCTTTATCTGTTAAAATGTAAATATCTAGCTGGGCATGGTGGTTCACTATTGTAATTCCAGTACTTGGGAGGCTGAGACTGGAGGATCCAGGTTCGCTGTCAGCCTCAGTTACTTAGTGAGGCTCTCTGCAACTTTGTGAGACCCTGTTTCAAAATAAGGAATAAAAAATAGGGCTGCAGGGGTGTAGCTCAGAGGTAGAATGCCCCTGGGTTCAATCCCCAGTACCACAAAAAAAAAAAGGTAAGTATCTGGAGACTTTGTTATGAGTATACCCTGTGCTTAGAATAGTGCTTACTATATAGTTGGTGAACATTAGATGGCTTTTTAAAGTCCTTAGATTTGCATTTTCTCAGCTCTCATTCATGAAAAGGAAATATCGCCAAGGTAAACATGTTTAATGCAATTGAATAGTTAACATTACACTTTTGGTTCAAAAAGACAAACTGAGCATGTGACATGTACAGTCCTATAACTATTGGCAGTAAAACATTAGCAGCAGAGAGACCTCAGCCAATAGTTTGAACAGCAGACAGGTACATATTAATTAATAAACAGAATGGAACAATAGTCTAGAATATGTGGAGGGGCCAATAGACACAAAGGAAGCAGAACCATCGGGTAGAATTTTATATACTCTGGTGATTTAGAAAAAGAACATACGACCAAAGGTGAGTGTGAAAAATGGCTGGAAAATGTGGATAAACCTCAACCAGTTTTAGAACCACCAAGGGATACATTTCTCTGAGGAAAAGAAAAAAATTGTTAGCAAATAAATAAAAATCTATAATATGTAATGACTGCTAAGTGAAATTATCTAAGAGTGACAAAGGCTAATGTTTAAAAGCATAGAGAATCATCAACATAACACATGCAAAATCTGGAGTTGAAGGCATCCATTATAGTTTTGATCTTGTATGTCCCTCAAAGCTCATGTTTTGAAGGGAAGGTTCCCATGTATCAGTGTTCAAAGATGGGAGTTCTGGGACATGACTAGATCCCGAAGGCTCTGACCCCATGTTGGATTAACGGCCTACTGGGGAGTAATGGAAACCTTAGGAGGAACAGCCTAGTTGGAGAAAGGAGGTCACTTGGGGCATGTCCGTGAAGGGTGAAATGAGGTGAAATGATTTGCTCCTTCCTCCGCTCTCCACCATGATGTTTGGCCTCACTTCAGTTCTAAAGCAATGGGGCTTAGAGACCATGGACTGAAACCTCTGAAATCAAGAGCCCCAAATACCCCTTCTTCAAGGTGATTTTCTCAGGAATTTTTCATACTGGTAGAAATCTATCATAACCTTCACAAGTCTTCAAATCAAAAGGGTCTATAAAATTTTAAATAGGTCCACATTCAGACAGCTTATTTTGAAATGTCAATGTATCAAGGATAAAATGAATATTTCAATGAATTATTTTAAAGTTACTTATAGATGAATATATCAGACTTCCCATCAGTAACACTGCTTTCTAGAATGCAATTAAACAATCACTTCAGTATTCTAAGGAAATTTTATTTTCACCACTGAATTTTACATCTATACAAAATAGTACTCAAGTAGAATAAAATCACATTTAATTATGCAAGAAATCAGAAAGTTTACCTCACATCATGCTTTTTCAGGAAGTGGTTTGAATAACATCATAAAGAAAAGACATGGGATTTAAAAAAGCGTGAATCTAACTGAGGGTAGCAAAGCAGGGAAGAGAGATGTATAATAAGCCTAGAGAGCAAGCAATTTAGATAGGACCAACAGAATGGAGTGCTAAGAGAGAACTCTCTTGGAAAGACAAGAATACTATTAAAAACAAAAGACTATAATTAAAATCAGAGACAAATATACAGGAATGGTCTAAGTTCAATCAGGCAAGTGATGGGTTTAAAAAATAAAAGCAGAAGAGTGAATATTAAGCAATAGTTATAATGCATAAAAACTACAAATATATTTAGGATACACTTAAAACTAAAGGCCTGTTGATGGACACCTAGGTTGGTATATACACAGGCCACAGAGAAAAACAGAATTATGTAATATGCAGGAAAATGGATGGAACTAGAGAACATTATACTGAGATTAGCCAGCCTCAGAAAAGTCAAGGTTAGGAACTCTGATACATTATTAGTGGGATTGTATATTCATGCAACCACTATGGAAAACAGGGTGGAGGATCCTCAGAAGAATGGGAATGAACCTACCATATGACCCAGAAATACCACTCCTGAGTATCTACCCAAAAGAATTGAAACCAGACTACCATAGTAATGCATGTATATCTATATTTACAGCACCACCATTTATAATTACCAAATGGTGGAACCAACCTAGGTGTCCATCAACAGATGAATGGATTACAAAATTATCAGATATACACACAATGGAATTCTACTCAGCCATAAAGAAGAACAAAATTATGTCCTTTGCAGGGAAATGGATGGAACTGGAGAATATTATGCTAAGTGAGATTAGTCAGTAACAAAAAGTGAAAGGTCAGACATTTTCCCTCATATGTGGAAGCTAGGGAGAAATTGAGACACAGGAGGGACTCCAGGCAAAGGAGGAGAAACCTTAGAGAAGTGAGGAGGGGACCTAACTAAGGGAGGCAGTAGGGAAGAGGAAGACTTGAAGAAGGAAACATTTCAATGGACATGATGTTCATACACAAATTTATCAATGCCAATCACAGTGTCCTGCACGGGAAGGTGGGGATGGAGAAGGAGTGGGATGGGAACTGGGGGAGGGCTCAACTAGTGCTCTGTGCATGTATGCCTCTATCACCCTGAACTTCACTATATATGATTACAATGCACCAAAAAAAAAAAGTCAAGGGTCACATATTTTCTCTCATATGTAGAAGCTAGAGAGAAAATATAAAAGAAAAGCAACTTTCTGAAAATGAGTAGAGAAACCAGTAGAATAGTGGAGGGGGGCTGGGGAAATGGAGGCTTGAGGATAGAACAGACCAAATAAGGTTATGTTCATATATGAAAGAATCACTACCAATCTCACCAGCATTTATGGGGACGGGAGGGACGGTGGGCTGAGATGTGGAGGGAAACACACCCAGAAATGTTGTGTGCCTATATGAATATATCACTTTAAATCTCACTACAATGTAGTGAGATTATTAAAATTCTAATATAAATAAATAAAGGCCTATTTTCTCTCTTACAAGAAAAACAAGATCAAAAACTTTTGGGGAGTAATAAAAACAAAGTATGATCCAAAAATAAATTAACCTAAAATTATTTGGAACAGGTCTCTATTAGATACTGCCTAAAGTTATAAAATCAAAAATAAGTAATACACACACACACACACACACACACATGCAGAAACACACACACTTTTGAAGTAGCCCAGAAGTATAAAAAGATTAGAAACAGCTGTAGTAGGGCAAGGAAAGGGTCATTTATTATAAACCCAATTTTACTTTTTGACTTTTAAAAATACTTACATGAATTATTTATTTCCTATTTCAGAAAAGAAACTAATACCTATACCTATATATCACAAAAAGTCTCTTCTTCAAAATTCATTTCCAAAAATTATTAGATGATTTACAAACATGAATTTTGATTGTCAAAATATAAGTATTTATATATCACATTCTATAAATCTTTAGTCACTGCCTAACACCAGAATGAGAACACAAAGTATCTTCTTGTAGAATAAATGGCCCATATTTCCTCGAGGGTACACATTCTTTTGAGAATAAATTGCATTCACAATGTAGAATTATTACATTTATTTTAGGACTACAGGCTAAATCCATTAAACTTGTAATGATGTTTTTTTCCCCTCCTAGGCTTATGGGAAAATGCTTATTTTCACAACTACTCTAAATCATTAGAAGTATTGTTAATTTACTACTATCTCAAGTCTCTTCATCTCTAATCTACATTGATTTTCTGTCCTGAACACAGAAAGTATGCATTTTTTAATGCTTTAGCTGCAGTAAGTTTTCTCTTGGACATTTTTTTTCCCTAGGAAAAATGAATAAAAGTGGTAAAACATCTACTTGTACATAGATTAATAACTTCCTAAAAATGCCTTCAACAAGTGCCAACATTTATAGGCAGGTATCATTATTAGAGCGAGAAAAGCATATGACCTTAAAACTAGACATAAGGAGTTCTCCCCATCTCTAATGCTTGCTTATATTCCCCATAGAGACCTGAGCTCCCTGAACAATCAAAAATAAAATCATGTCTAATTATCAGCAAATAGTAAATTCTAGAAATTTAAAGAAGGTTTTTTTCTACCCACACAAATTATACATATTCACTAAGGTGTCTGCTAATTTTCAAAAATGCCATTTCAGCATGTTTTCACAGAATGGGTCTTGACTTTGTCGTCTAGTGTTCCAGTAACTTTGTGGCCCTGTGCTTGTTCAAGATGGCAGGGGGCTCCTTTTCTTTAGTATGCTGGTTTTAGAAAAACAAAGTTAAGGAAATCAAAACAAATGACACCATGTTTGAAACTGACATTGCCTTACTAAGGACAGGATGTATGTTAACTTACAAGTCAACGTGAACTCATTGGCAAGCACAGTTAAAAAAAAATCATGCAGCTAAAAAAAGAAAATAAGAAGAAAAGAAAAAATGTCACACAACTTGGGTAACAGATATTTGGTGTTCAGCAATAATCAGAAATTACTGAGTGTTCAATTGTTTTATTATTTTTGAAGAGTGAGTAGAGGTATTATGGCATAGCCTTATACTTTATTATTCTTAGAACATAAAGAATGAAGACTCATGAATATTGGCTTCTCTTAAATATCATCACTGCCTTGTTTCATTAAATCTACTTCAACCACATTTTTTTAAACTCTTGACTTTTTAGTAAAAAAAGTGGAAATCAATTCCCACTTGTTTGATATTAGAGTTAGTTACCACAGTCTGAACTGATGTTATGGACAGACTCTTCATTAGACATAATAGTATGTATGCATGTATATATCTTGGTATTTCCTAGGTCTTTTGTATTGCTTTATATTTTGAATATTTTTTAAATTACATATAAACACATTCTCCCCTTGATTACTTGAAACTCTTTACAAATAATACAATTGGGAAGTGATATTTTTTCCTTAAGTAATATATACTTCTAATATATGTTCAATGTTAAATTATACTATTTGATGGATAAATTTTATATTTATAACATTTTGATGAATTTTCCTCATTAAAATGCTGAATGCTATAGAAAAATATACTATTCTAATTTATTATTACTAAAGATTAAGGATACCCTGTAATATTGATCTGCCCCCCAAAATAACATATACCACTAAGGATTTTATGTTCTTAATTCTTGAGATTATTTCTAAATTAAATACAGAGCTAAAATATAATCCTTAATGTAGGAATTTCAGACCACCACTTCAAACCTAAATCCTCTCCAAATGGCAAATGCCATGCTGAATTTTAAGTCTATTCACAACTTAACAAAATCTTTTTTAAAAAATTTATCAGCTAGATAAATAAACTCTCTGAACTGTGTCACGAGGAATCAGTTCAGTGTGATGGTTACAAGCCTGGGTTTGGCAGTCAGGAGGACCTGGGACAAGAACTTAACTCTACTATTTCCTAGTCAAATAAATTTGAACCTAAATTGTACAAGGTGATGTAAGACTTTCGGGATTTGTAGAGGAAGATATCTAGGAGGATAGATGAGTGAATTGGTAACAACAACAAAAAAAACATGATTGATTTTAGTATAGTATCCTCTATTTTTATGAAATTTGAATAATGGACTTTAAGTCATTTTGAATTTATTTCTAGTTTTGAGAATAGGAAGGAGAGGAAGGAAGGAAGAAAGGAAGGAAGGAAGGAAGGAAGGAAGGAAGGAAGGAAGGAAGGAAGAAAAGAAGGAAGGAATGAATGAATCTTGGAATCTTTTGAGTATTATAACAAAATTCCCTTTGGCAAAGACACTTTTTGCCATTAATTAATAAACACTGGGTATCCCAAATCATATTCTGCTTGCCAGTGTCTTTATCCAAAATAAAACTGCATTAGACGATTACATTTACAACATAAAAAATGTTTTCACTAGAACTATTCACATATATTTATTCATCAATTTTTCCACCCAAGTAAATCTGGCCTTTTCTTTGGGACTTGATATTATAAAAACATTATACAATGTACAGTCTTTCTATGGCTTCTGACTTCAGATTTCCTCTGCTTGAAATTGAAATCATCTATTTGATTTTCCGTGTATATATTATTCTCCTCAGAATACCAGAGGACCGTAGAGTATTAATGAGTTCTTGTTATAATTAACAAGAAAATAAAAGAAAATAAAAAGTCATTACCAATTCTCTCTTAATTTTATTTGTTGCTTTTGTGGTCAGTATTTAAGAGAATACTGACATGTTTCTTGTGGGAGATTATTTTATTAAATAGAATAAACATCCCATCAATAATTTGTTGTGGTACTGGGAATTGGTCCTAGGGGCCTTCTACCTCTGAGCTACACCCCCAACCCCATTTTATTTTTTTTTATTTTGAAACAAGGGTTTGCTAGGTGGCTGAGGGTCTTGCTAAGTTGCTGAAGCTGGTCTCAAATCTGGAGTCCTCCTGTCTCAGCTTCCTAAGTACTGGGATTATAGGCATGCACCACACCCGGCTTCACATCAATAATTTGAATCTCTTCACAAGTAACAAAAGTCAACAGAAGTACTTTGTTTTTAGATTCTATTTCTGGGCATCTGCCTTTTTGTTTTTAGTAAAATTAAACCCAAGAATAATGGATTCTGATTATTACCTTTCAAAAATGGTATTTAATTTTTATAACCTTCTAAAATGATAGAAAATATTAAAAAGGGAAGGGGAGAATTCAATTAAAATTTTAAAAATCAAAATAAAACTTTATAGTATTTTAAGGGAAATATATGATATATAATGCATATGATATATAATATATTATACATATAATACATACTATTATATAATATGTAGTATTAAATATATAATGTCACTGAGGCATTATGTGTATATATATTTTTTTTTTTACTTATATATAGATCGTTAAGATAAATACTAATACTGTAGGGGAAAATAAGCCTATCTAGGACAATCTGTACAAAAGAGAATTAAAATGGTAATAAATATATTAAAAAGTCCAACTCACTAAAGATAATAAATACAATTCAAAACAAATGGGATGATTTTTCCTCTATCAAATATGAGAACAGACAGTATTCAGACCTAAAAAGAATGTGGTCTACTTGGGAGAGGATATTTCTGTGCAATAATTTGGGATAGTTGATTGTCAATTATATACTAAGAATTTTTTCGTGTGTGGTACTGGGGATTGAACCCAGGGGAATTCTACCTCTGAGATACAACCCCAGCACTATTTTTAATTTTTTTTTTGAAACAGGGTCTCACTAAGTTGTGGAGGACCTCCACAAATGCTGAGGCTGCGAACCTGAGATCCCCCTGTCTCAGCCTCCCAAGTACTGGGATTATAGGCACGCACCACCACACTCAGCTATATACTAAGAATTTTAAAATAGTTAACATTATTTTTACACCTATTATTTATTTTACCCAATTATTCACAAATGAAGATGAGCATAGTTTTTATGAAGATTATTATAGGGAATTATTTTTAATAGAAAATTATGGAAATAGCACAATGTACAATATTAGAGGGTTAAATGAAAAATGGAAGTCATATTAATTTCAAAGTTGTTTTATATAATGATAAGTTAAAATGGTTAGCATGTGTACCACTACAGATACGATTTATTTGTATGTACATGAAAGGAATATGAAAAATATTAATAACTTTCAGTCATAAGATTACAAAATGCTTCCTATTTTTTTTTTTTTTGCGGTACCGGGGATTGAACCCAGGGGCGTTCTACCTCCACGCTACACCCCCGGCCCTATTTTTTTTTTTTATACTTTATTTTGAAACCGGGTCTCACGAAGTTGTGGAAGGCCTCACTAGGTAGACAGAAATAGAGAGAGATAGGGAGAGAGAGAGAGAGAGAGAGAGAGCTGAGGCTGGCCGCGAACCCGGATCCTCCGGTCTCCGCCTCCCAAAGTACTGGGATTACAAGCGTGCGCCACCGCACCCGGCCTGCTTCCTATTTTTATACTGAACTCTTTTGTAAAAATATGAAACACCAAATATAGCATGAAGGCCTACACGTTTAGTGGAGAAGAATATAACTTTATTGTTAATAGCCACGTCTCCAGTGCATAGAAAGCCTGAAGAAATTTCTTGACTGCAGCAATCCATTATCGTCAGCTATCGCATGGCCCCAATCATGCATTTTTCTTCTACACCCAGATCCTTCATTGAGTGAAATTTCTGACATTTATGATTCCATTTAAGATTTTTTAACTGTAATTCTTTTTGTCATTTTTAGGCAAACTGAAATTTTTAATTCCATTTTTATGACACATTTCTTATTTTTCTAAATCCACTTTTGTCTTCAAAAATGGAAATTATACAGAAATAGATTACTAGAATATAAATTATTACATGGAACTGAGTGATATAATAACTCAAACACAAAAGACTGTACAGTATTGGTTTTGATAAAAGCTGTCAGGTGGAGGACAGATGGGTAGAGGAGAATGTTAGTGCAGATGGGAAGAGAGGTAAGGAAATGGTTTTTGAGGGCTGGAGAGGACTCATGATCAATCTGGCTGATTATCTTGGTTATAGCCTGAAATAACATGGAGGATAGATAATATACCTATGAACTTGCTGATGTGGTTAAGAGGATTTCCAAGCCAACATTTGACAGAGCTATTTGTCATCTTTTAGCCACATATAACATAATATTGTAAGAGCGAGATAAGAAAGAAAAAAATCAATTTTCAAGAAGAATTTATAGGTTGCATTTCCAATCTAAGACTTGCTTTGTTAGAATATAGAACTTTTGCATTTGCAGCACCTCTAGCTGGCAAAAGATTCTCAAAGTAAGACATTGTCTCATAGAGAAGATCAAACTCAGTGCTGTTCACAAGGAAAGATAAAATCATGGATGCAGCTCAATGACACATTGCTTCTACAGAACCTCAGGACGATTTAGAATTGTGTCTAATAGATATGACTAGGTAAAGGTTCTAACAATCTTAAATATGTTGACTCCTAGCATGCTAATTCTTATGTTATACTAGAGAAAGTGACCTGATGTATTACAAGGATTTGTAAGTACATCTTTTACTTAAATAGAAGAAATTATAATTTGATAAATAGAAATCCTTTTTTTTTTTTTTGGTACTGGGGATTGAACCCAGGGGCATTCTACCTCCGAGCTATACCCACAAACCTTTTTATTTTGAAACAGTCTTCCTAAGTTGCTGAGGCTGTCCTCCAACCTGTGATCCTCCTGTATCAGCCTCCCAAGTACTGAAATTACAGACATATACCACCACACACAGTGAAATTCCACATTTTAAAAAGAGTTATATCAGCTTGTAACAAAAGGACAGAACTACTTCAACCAATATTTGGAATACCATGATCTGCTTGAAGTTTCCTTCTAGCTGATTTCTATGCTGTAAATTTTAGTATTATTTTCAAATAATGATAAGACATAGATAATATTTATTGAGTACTTTTTAAATACCAAGCACTATGATAAAGGTATTACACAGAAGACCAGGCGTGGTGGCGCACACTTGTAATCCCAGTACTTTGGGAGGCAGAGACCGGAGGATCCAGGTTCGCAGCCAGCCTCAGCTCTGTCTCTGTCTCTGTCTCTCTCTCTCTCTCTCTCTCTCTCTCTCTACTTAGTGAGGCCCTCCGCAACTTCGTGAGACCCGGTTTCAAAATAAAGTATAAAAAATAGGGCTGGGGGTGTAATGCGGAGGTAGAACGCCCCTGGGTTCAATCCCCGGTACCGCAAAAAAAAAAAAAAGGTATTACACAGAATATCCCTATCATTCCTCACAACTAACCTCTAAGTTTTTAAAGTGCTCAAGCATCTTGATCCATATCTAGATTTTTCCTAAGCACTTCATCAGAAAGAGAGATGAGGTATTTACATAATGGTACTAAGAGAAACATTATAAGAATAAACTTATGAAGGAGCCACAAAGTCTAATGAAAGAGGAAAGGTAAGTTAATTCTTCATTACTGGCCAATAACTTAGACAGTAATGAAAACTAATTAAGGAATTATGAGATAACTAATTATTATTTTCATTTTAAAGATTGGAAAACTAAAGATTGTGCGGGTAAAGTTATCCAAAGTCACACAGTTTGGTAGGTCCAGGATCAACACCTGGAATTATGATTTCAAGTGACTCACTCCCAACCCCTGCACTGCCCTTCCTAAATTCCATCAAATTGCAGTTCATATAAGAATACTGATATTACTATCATAGTTGAACATTGAAAAACTTCACCCTGCTACAGAACACATCCACTTTTATGTATAAGATTCAGTTGCTACCTAGCCTCAGAGGGGGCATGCCCTGGTCTCTGGGCATGCACTTACAGGAGGGAACCATGGGATGCTCACTTCTCCTCTCTCCTTAGCCAGACAGTGCATCACTTCATTCTAGTTACCAACACATAGCTTGTCTCTATACCAATGAGCTTTATCTGCATCCCAGGTGGCATGGAGAATGTGTTAGGAAAAGGAGGCATCAGGAAACCTGAGAAAGCCTGCTGGTTTGGGTTGAATTAAGACAGAACTTAACTGTACTAACATATGTGTGTGTGTGTGTGTGTGTGTGTGTATACATTTATATACATACATACACATATATATGTATGTATATGTATATATATACACTTTTATCACAAATTTGCTTTATGACTTAAAATAAATGCCTACAGATTTTTCCTTTGTCAAAAACAGAAGAAAAAAAATGAAACTAAAAAAAAGAAAAGAAACCTACATTAATGAAGAGTGATAGTTGAGATCTGAGGCACATACAACAGTTAAAAAGAAAAAAAAAAGCAAGTTAAGGTTCCCATAGCAACTGCAACCCAGTTGGATTTCACTTTTATGTTAAGTAAGTTTAACATGAGTGGGAATGCAAAATACTTCCTCTGAGCCAAAAAGAATTACAGAGAACACAGAGACAATGGTCCACAATATTCTGGCTCCCAAGTACTGCAAATATTAACCCTAATATGCCTAATGTTTGCACACTAATAGTGTATATTTGTGTGCATTGATTTTAAACTATCTTTATTCAATTTATAAAACAAGTGTTTTAAATGACAAAAAATTCCCATTAAATTCTGTTAATTCATAGTCAATGACTTTATAATTTAGAAGTATAGGGTCATGGTTCTGCTAGTAATTATAGGGAAATATTTGCTGAAACTGCAACTTATAAAACACTGATTACATTCACTATCGAGTGCTTTAAACTTGACATTTTCAATTACTGTTGATGTAATCTAAAACTATGAAAATAAATACATAGTACTTAAGAGAGCATATACATATCATTTTTTCAGGACATTTTTAGTTCATACATCTTTTTCTATATCAATAAGATAGAAAAAAAGTCATGAAGGGTACTTACTCCTGTTATGTAACGTGGTCTATATTGAATAGTTCCAAATAAACCAAGAATGACGATAATAATATGTACAAAATTTGCCAGGATAGGTGCCCACTGATATCCAAGGAAGTCGAATATTTGCCTCTCCAGCACACAAACCTAGAATAGAAAATCAGGACAGATAGATTAGCATATATGAGAAATATCACAGTGGTAAGAGAACAAAGGATTCAATTGACATTATCATTAGCAATTATAACTCTGTTACAATATCTGCCATTTGCTTTTAACAGTGAGGATGGCATATCCAGGTATACTTCAAAAGAAGACTATGTCTATGTGGATCCACAGACAGCTACAGTACTTTCAGGAATGATTTTGTGGAGGCATAAAGCGGTATTCACAAGATGTCATCTGTGCAGTCACAGGATAAATTATATCATCAGGTACCCTGTCAAACACTTGAAGTCATCAACCAGCAAGTCAGGGAAGTCCACATGACACAAAGGGCTTGTCATTAGGATCTGCTCAAATGTCATTATACAAGTTGGGAATAGAACAAAGGGCACTTGATATAGAGAAAAAAAAAAAAACTCTTTTAACAAGACACCTAGATTCTGGAGGTAGCTCTGACACTAAGCATCTGCACTGGCCTACGCAAGGCATTTCCCTTCTCTGGGTGTCTTATTCATCATTTGTAAAGGGCGGAACTTCAATAGTGTTGGATTATAACTCAAATATGACCATTTTTCATACCCAGTTACCTATAGTATCAAGGTAAAAGAAGAGGCTGTGGAAGGAAATGAGAGGGATGGAAAGCAAAAACAACCGTGTCATCTCTGTGATAAAAGCAGGACACTCACGTTGCTGCACATCAGTCGGGGTTCTCCTGTGCCCCAACTTCACAGTTACAAAAATAAATGTAAAAATCTAAGCAGTGAGAAGATAAAAACAAAACCATCCAACTGTCCTACCAACAGCCAAAAACAGAGATTGGTCAGTGGTCCAGAAATGCCATTTTATATTGGAAAGTTAAATCTGGATAGCCAGGGAGTCTCTCTCATCAGCTCTAACAACACAAAATAGCCCGGTGGCTTTGTTCTTCTTGCCTGCCCGCAGGTAGAATGATAACAAACTGTCTGTTCAGAGAAAAACATTGTAAAAGGATTTGATGTTCTACACCAAGATTCAATGATGTTGTGAAAGAACGATGATGATTTAAAAACCCCTAAGTGACTAACATCACCATGCTTTAATGACATTTCTTGTCAGAAGGAAATAGTCTCCAAACAGGTAGTGTGCTTTTAAATTAAATACCTATAGCTCAGTTTGAAGACTTCTTGAAATATCATTATTCCCCTGCAGTTCTTTAGCTGAGCAGCCTATGTTCCCATTAGGCATTGAAAGAGAAAATAAATTCATGATAACATTGAGTACCATGTAATGACTGTAATAGTAACAGGCCAATCTAGTCAAATCGTCATTGCATGCATATGGGCAATGATTTTAAAAGAATCATCCTCCTCCTCCTCCTCCTCCTCATCATCATCATCCTCATCTTCATCTTGGTCTGTTCTACCTGACATATGCTAAGTCCCTGATACTCACCAAAGTCCCAGTAATGGAATGTGATATTCTGACTGTCATAGGACTTGAACATCACTCAGTCTCCTAAGACTTGAACTGCCTTCAAGGAAGTTGAAACATTTCTTTAACTATTTGATGTAGTCACATTTTGCATAAACGAGACCTACGATAGGTGTCTTGTTGGAATCCATGAATGGCACTAAAAATTAAGGTGTTGTTAACTTTTCCTAATTATCTATAAAAAAGCTAATTCCAATATAGAATTCTTTTATCTTTATCTTATGAATAAACAGTAAATAGGGATATAAAATAACAGCAACAATCTAAACCCTATAAATTTTGAGCATCATAACTGTGGGGACACAGCAGGGAAAAAGTATAGAGAATGAAGCACATCAGTCAAACAGTGGGAAATTTTCCAATAAATGTACCAATTATGGAAGAAAATAGCAGTACCATCATTAATTATAAAAATACATAGATTATAATGTTTTCACTAAATTTGCAAGGCTAAAATGAAATTCTATCAACATTTATCATGTCCTTTTGTGAAAGAACTAATGGTTTTACTTATGAAGTTGTGCAGACTGACTGAAAAAAGTTAATGTATAATACTTCACATAAAATATTTTTGCTTTTCCACCTCTTTCTTTATTGTTGGTCCTATTGTCCATCATAGGCACCTTTATCATGGGCTTTGTAATTTAGGGCTGGAACTGAAGAATGGAAGATATTCTGACAAATCCAGTGAGTATAAGGGGAATAACAATTTGTAGGAGTAAATCGGTCTTTCCTAAGATTTCCTTCCAACAGGAAGTAGGGAGATTATGAGTAGCGGAAGAAAACAAATGTTTGTTGAAACACCTACTCTGTGTTAGGCACTTATATACTCTCCCCCAGTCATGTAAAAATCTGGTGAGATAAATACAATTGTTCTAATCTGCAGATTAAGGAATCTACAATGTAGTTCCACTACATGATTTTCTGAAATTAAAAAAAATGATAAGGGGTAGAACAGGAATCTAGACTTCTGTGCACACCCCTATGCTATGTATGTCCTATGCTATGTCCTTACCTTGTCTACTCTCTCCACATTGTGTCTAAAACCAAATAGCGTTCATGGGTTATGTTGTAGGGATTATGTTGGTAACAGAATATAGGCTTTTTATGACTTCATTTATTTATGCTGGTATAGTACAGATCATCTCTTTGATCATAATTGTCAGTTCATAACATAATATCATCTTTGATCAAGGCAAAACTCATGTGTTGTTTTATTTTATTTCATATTTTTGTCTCCTTCAACTCATATTCTCAGTGTTATTCTGATTTTTCCCATAGGATTCTCTTTAATGTATTTACCTGATACCTTTTCAATTGCCTCATACGTAAATGTAAGAAAAAGGTCTTGACAAAAGATATTGTTGCTTATGTCTCTGTATTGTTTTGATATAAAAAGTCATAAAATTAATCTTCTTAGTGCTTATATATTTTATTGTATATAAAATTTGGTTCCTTGTGTTTGGCTTCTAAAATGAAGCCCATTGTAAATACATAATTTATTGCTTTCAATTCTTTGCTACCACAAAAAATTCTGTACCCTCCCTTTACCATTTTTATAAAGTTATTATTTTTAACATAAATAGGGGCTAATTTTATCAACTACTATTTCTGCATCTAATGATGTGATCACATTATTCTTTCCTCTTGTGACCATTATTGTGACTGATTATATTAACAGCTTTTGTCATTTTCCCTTTATATCTGGTAAAATTCATAGTTTAAACGATATAGTTTAGCACATTTTCATTTGTCTTAAATTATATAAGTAAATTTTTTTTGCAGTACTGGGGATTGAGCCCAGGGCCATTCTACTTCCGAGCTATACCCCCAGCCCTATTTTTTATTCTTTATTTTGAAACAGGGTCTCACTAAGTTGCAGAGGGCCTAAGTAGCTAAGGCTGGCTGCGAACCTACGATCCTACTGTCTCAACCTCCCAAGTACTGGGATTACAAGTGTGTACCACCACACCCAGCTTATAAGTAAAATTTAAACAAAATAAAATTGTACTGAGGGTTTTATAGCGATAAATAGGCCTATAATTCAATTTCTTTTTCTATTTTTGGACAATGCTGTCAAAGTTGCACTGCTGACAAACATATGACACAAATTTTATTTAATTACTTTAGCAAAAGTAGTTGTCTTTCCCAAAATACAACCCAATGCAACATCGGGCACCACGGTTGATTGGGTAGCTTTTCAGTAGAATATTATATGTAGATGTCAGGATACTGGCATGTATCTATCATATATGTGTAAAAACTTTTCACATCACTTTGATTTACAAAAATTGGATTTACATTAATTGGATTGCAATGTAGATATGGCTTTTTACCTTGTATTTCTCACTTAGTGATGTGTTTTTTCCACATTAACAAATCCTGAATTCATGGATCTACCTCATTATACTCTTATTAAAGCATTTCATTTTAAATTAGATATTTAATTTGTTTCTATTTTTGGACTATTAACATGCACAAGTACATTAAATCACCTTATATATGTATGTCTACAGGCTAAATTCTCCAAAATGGAAATGCTGCAAAAATTCTGGTTGCAAAATTCTAAATATAACAACTGTTATTAATTCTTCATTAATATTTATGTATAAACTGAAAAACATGAAAATTACTCTTTTATTTTGTGAGGTAATACATTTGAATTTTAATAGCAGTTGTTAATGTAGTAGTAATGTAATGGTTTGGATTTAGAATGTCCCCCTAGCCCTCACAGAAACAAGGTAGCAATGTTGGAAGTTGGGTTTGGTTGCTAAGGAAGACTCTCTGGGGGTATGGCCTTGGGGATTATATGATTCCTCTTAATGGGGCCACAGCTATATTGAAGTCTGACAATGTGGATTGTGAGTCTTTGGAACTGGTTTGGGAGAGGAAGTTGGAAGGGTAAGAATGTGGCTAGAAAGGCACAAGGTAGACTGTGCTCAGGAGACTTTAGAGGGCAAGGAGGACTCCATAGGAAATGGGGTGGGAGGCCATGCATGTTACATTTCGGCAAAAACCTTATTAGCCTTTTGCCTGCGTCCTGAAATTTTGTGTGAGGTCGAATTTAAAGATGATGGGATGATTAAAGTGATAGAGGAAATCTCCAAACTGCAAAGTATCCAAACTGCATTATGGATATTGATGTCTGCATTCAGAAAATTGTACACTGAATTTCGGGAGTGAAAAGTAGAGCAGAGAGACTATAGATTTGCAGCGTGGCCAGAAACGCATGTGTAAAATTGGGACCCAGACAGATGATATTGTGGAAGAAAGGAAGGAGGAAGTGGTGTCCATGAGGGAGGCAGGTTCAGTGGCAGCCTTGTTAAAGCACAGAAAACACAAAATACTAGAGAAATTCAAGATTAAATTTGAAAAGGGCATAACTGTTCCCAAGATGGCTTTGACATTTTTATTTCATCCATAACTACCATGAAAGTTTAGATAAACTTCTAGCCTGACCTGCAGTATGGCCATCTGCTTGTTAGAACTTTGCCAATGGAAACTGATGTTAATTATTTTTCCTACATTATAGTCAATAATGATCATTTTCTTGTATTCAATTGTATCCATTCATTATGTCCTGCCCCACAGAGTCCTTAAACTAAAACTCTAGATGAGATACCCCAACAGTTCTGATACTGCCTCCTTGATCAAAATAGGACTTTACTCCTTCAGCTGATGTCCCTGCCCTGAGAATCTTTCCCCTTGGATTCCAGTTTCCCCCATGACCAACTTCCTCATATCACATTTCTATTTCCTTGTCTGCTCACTTTGGTAAAGCTGCTAGTTGTGTTGAATCTGAGCCCTGCATTTAGTCTGCTGTGTTTCAGCCTTTGCCATGGTCATTCTCATCATTCTTGTTATATAACCCCCTCTATATTCACCTATGGTGAACTGTAATCATAAGCATACTCTCGACCTATCGGCTCCAGACTCCAAAAAGATGCATCATGTTAGTTCCTCTGTATTTTTAAGCCAATCTACAGTAAAACTGCAACAGATCTTATAGGTATTCTGGGTCTTTACGACATGGCTGAAGTGCAGAGTTTTTTTTTATGATATTACCCCAAATATCACAATACATAAAGCAAAACACTATATAAATATAATTGATAGTCTCCCTTTCTTAGAATTCTCTGTATTGTTCATAATGGACAAGTGAGAACATATATGTCAGTTTTTAAACATTATATGCTGGGGGTATATTAGAGACATATGTCTTTCACTAAGAAACTTGATTACATATAAAGGAGATAAGCTTTAAACAGAGTCTGAAATGACAATTCATGTAAAATATGGACAAAGATAACAGACCAAGCATAGAACTTTACTTAAAGAAGAGTTTTAGTTACAGTGAGCAACTGGAATTAGTCATAGGAGATTGCATGTGTGGTGCATACTGAGGAGGACAAAAAATATAAGGCACTTGGCAAAAGCCAGGAACAAATAACAATTCATCCCAATTAAATCGAACCAAATATTTTCTGTCTCCTTCCACATAATTGCTTTTCTTATAAATAAATAAATTACTACCAACATTAACAAAATTAGGACCACCACCCCCAAAACACCACCAAAAAGAGATGTGGCTCTGATTATAATAGAAGTCAATTTATTATAATGGTTCAGATTCAATTTTTAGAATTAGAAATTCTATCACTATGTGACCACAGGAATTCCTTTAGTCTCTATGAATCTTAGTGTCTTCCCCTATGAAACTGTGTATTGTAATACCTGGCTCCTAAAGTTTACATGAAGATTAACAAAGAGTAATAATGTACACAGAGCATGTATTAAAATGCCTTGGTAGTACCTTAAAATGGCTGCTATTGTAAATTCATATTTTAAAATACATAAAAACTTAGATACTGGGATTTTTGCTACAAATGTCATTCTAGGTTTGTACTCTTGCCAGCATAATTCAGTTAGAGATGATCAAATGTTTCTCACTGTGTTGGTCACAAAACAAACTATACCATGACAGATATCCTTGAAAATCCTAATTATTTAGAGGGGGACTTTTTTCATGAATGTTCACCTTTCTGATTTAACACCTCATGTATCAAGTTTCTTGTAATACTATGGCAAAATAACAGGCATCAAACATCATTTCTTTTGTTTCCATCTTTTCTCTCTCCTCTTCTCAAAATGATGAAATCTATCTATTTATGTATCTATACTTGGAATTAAACCTAGGACAGCTCTACCTCCTTGGTATACCCCCGGCCCTTTTTTTTTTTTTTATTTTGAAACTGGGTCTTGCTAAGTTGCAGAGGCTGGCCTCCAACTTGTGATCCTCTTGTCTTGGCTTCCCAAGTACTGAGATTACAGGTGTGTGCCACCATGCCCAGCTAGCATTTATTTATTTATAATCTGTCATCATATAGTTAAGCATAATATGGATTTCCAAGAAAGTACTAGTAAATATTTATCACAATTTCAAAGGAATCAAGTAGAAATAACTATTTAGGTTTCTTACATTTCTAGTTGTAATACTGACACATTGTACATGATACATGTATTGAAACAGAGTCACTCACATTTTTATGTTGAGTTAGTAGGGTTACTTAAAGATGCACTAAGTGTCATAAAGTTAATTTTAGACTTCCCCATTTTTTGCTACTAATTTCATTTATATATAATTCTAAATATGCCACTAATATTCTAGTTGTTGTGATAACAGAATCCTTTATTATTTCTCACAGCTGTTCATTCTGCATAGCAATTTATAACCATTTCATAGTCAACACTCACGCTATAAAAAGACAAGCTGATGACTAGCATATTATACTAGTTAAAAAAAATAGAAAAGTCTTCTGAAAAATAACACAATAAGTTAACTCAAGAGCACAAATAAAAATATTGTTTGCTGTCAAACTTACCAAGTCAAATGACTTCCTCATCCCTTAGCCTTGTGTTCACAGGTCAAATTTTATAGTTGTTTGTATGTACATAATCACTAAATATTATTTGATATTTAGTAGCAAGGTTCTTAAAAATGTTTAGTTTTTTATCTTAATATCTTTTTATCATAATACAAATCTCTACCCTCTTACTGTATCAAGATCATATCTGGATTCTGATATAACAATTATAAACACTATATCAGACACTGTACACTTTACTATGCTTTTTAATTCATGTTTACTTTTTGTTGTTGTTGTTTCACTGGGGATTGAACCCAAGGGCTCTCTACCTCTGAGCTACACCCCCAGCCCTATTTTATTTTGAAACAGGGTTTCACTAAATTGCTGAGGCTGGCTTTGAACCTGTGATCCTTCTGTCTCAGCCTCCCAAGAACTGGGATTGCAGACATGTGCCACCATGCTCAGCTTACTGCTTTCATTTATTTATTTTATTTTATTTTATTTTATTTTATTATCTTATTTTATTTTATTTTTTGCTGCAGGGATTGAACCCAGGGGCGTTCTACCTCTGAGCTACACCCCAGCTCTATTTTTTTTTATTTTTTTAGTTTTTTGCGGTACTGGGGATGGAACCCAGGGGCATTCTACCTCCGAGCTACACCCCCAGCCCTGTTTTTTATTCTTTATTTTGAAACAGGGTCTCGCTAAGTTGCAGAGGGCCTCACTAAGTAGCTGAGGCTGGCTGTGAACCCAGATCCTCTGGTCTCAGCCTCCCAAGTACTGGAATTACAAGTGTGCGCCACCACACCCGGCTTTTAAATCACGCAGTATACGAGGACTACTTACCATCATATTTATTTTAAAGATGAGTACATGGATGCTCACAGAGGCCAACATGTTCAAGATAATGATTGCAGAGCTGAGATCAAACCTTGGCCATTCTAACTCCAATGTCCATGTTTTCAGCCACAAACCATTAACAGTTGAACACAGAACTCTATGGTATTGATTTCACACGTTGTATGGGAATTTACTTTAATACCAAATACCTTCCTAACTTAATAAGCAAGTAAACATAAGAGTTTCTTTGTTCTTGGACAAGATAAAAGATCAGGAAGATATACTAATATCTATTTTTATGTATAACTCTGATTTTCAAATTCACAGTATCATTATGAGCCCTCTAAAACAATCATAATTATTACTATCACTCTATTACTACAAATTGTGCAATTCACAGTACAGATGAGTTCATAGAACAGAACACTTTAGAAAAAAATGAACTGAAAAGTTTCTCTTATCAATGCAGTTAATAGAATAATGTTCCTGAGAAGTCACAACAAAATGACATTTATCAGGAGTTGGGCTGCAAAACAGTTTCAAGCCTTCATTGCCTAAGTCTCATTTATTAAGTTTAAAGTCTCCGTATACTCATGTGAAATGAGCTAAAAAGATCACAGTGCAGTTCCTCTTGGTAGATGGATCACTGTTTTGATTTCTCCACAAAGTCTATAATTTTACTCAGTGGAAATCTAACTTCCCTGAGGAACCAGAACGCATCAAAATGACAGTTGCTGTAGGTAGTTTTCATGGCTCACTCAGAGCACATGGCAGGTGTGAGTCAGGAAGTACAATGCGTCCATTTGACCTCGAATTTCCAGCATCTTCACAATGAAGTCTTGACTGATGCAAGACCAAGCCAATACACAAATGGGTTAAATATTCATAACAGAAGAAAATATCTAATATGTTCAGAAGACAGTATCTAGAGATTTTGATGTGACACTTTCCTCAAGTACTTGTGGAGTATTTTAAGTATTGGGCAATGCAAAACTTGCCCTAGGCCTTAGTCAGTGTGGGAATGGAGTGGACAATGAGCTGACCAAAAAGTCTTCATGTTACCTGCAATAATTCATCTTTACTATGAGATGTACTAATATATGAAATGATTCTTAGGGCAAAAATTCTCAAAACTTACAAAAGGGTCCAGTGGTAGCTTATCAAATGATACCCTTACTATAGATCCACATATCTGTTTCTGATTTCTTTCTGATAGCAAACAGAAACATCATTGTGTGGCTAATATCACTGATACGCAGAAAAGCAAAAAGGGGTGGGTTGACTGTATTTTAATAAGGGACTTTGGAAATTGGGTAGAATAAGTTCATCATCAGTATCATCTATTTGTTCAGTACTGATTTTGTATTCATTGAGAGCTCGGTAAAAGCCAAATAACAAAAATAGCTTGCAATGTTCTTATTTTCATGTATCATATGGTATTGCTTTCTCATAGCAAATGGCTTTCTCTAGAGAAAACTCTATTGCTATTTTTTAACAGCACAATCATATTAAACATATTAAAGCTGCCATCTGGAGAATTTGAAACTTGTCAACTAGGTAAAATGCAGATTTTTTTTTCTGAAAAGCTGATAAAGAGTCCAAAAATATGTCTTATGTATCATTATCAGAGAAGCAATGTGCAGGCAGATTTCAGGTTTTGTCTTAGTAAATATTTGTGTGCCTCTGTATGCATTTTGATTTTATGAAGTCAAATAAGATAAAATGCTACTCCAATACTCCTGCCCTCCTCCTGTTAGCTGTCCTCCCCTATTTGAGACAGTGAATTAATAATGTCAGCACTATGTCATTACCATCACCAGATACATTAGTGTCAGCCCTGTGAAGTAGAAACTGTACATTTAACAGGATTGGAGATGCAAAATGTATACTGCCATTGGGAACCAAAGGGGACATCAGAGTGACTTGCATGTTGGTGTCTTCTCCATCTCTTTTCCCTCCCATTTGCTCTTCCCCTCCTCAAGCAAAAGACTAGCAGAGGCTTCGGGGCACTGTTTCTTTGACTAGAGCAAGACTGCTATATGGAAGATGTCAATCAAACCTCTCAAACTCTAGGTGACGTCTCTTTCATAAAATTCAATTTCATAAGGATGGGAGATGAAATGACAGCCTCACTTACTCTGACTGCTAAAGGCCAATCAAGAGTTGAAATGAAAGCAGAAATGTTATCAAGATCACTACCATGTACTGGCAGTCACTGTGGCAGTGGGTTGTATCAGAAATTGCAACTAGGAATACAAGAAAATACTATTTCAGATGACTGCAGGAACATTTTAGAATTTGTCATGAGGTATGCTATTTCTGGCATGGTAAATACCATGTCTTCTGTGTCCTTTAAAGTAACCATATTATTGAATTCAACACAGATATGGAGATGCTGTTGTGAAAAGAGGTATTCATAATATTTGTTTTCCTGTTGACAGAAGGTGTCTGTGGCTGTCCATGGGTGAATGTAATAAGATGTGATATTCTCTATCAGCTTAGGAGTTCTACCATAGACTCTATTAATGTGGCATAGATAACTGGTACATTTTCAAAATGATAAATTCTGTCAGACTATAAAATACATTTCATACTTTAAGGTTGAAAATTCAAAGCATTACAGGCATTGCTAAATTTTATACATGGTTTCTCTGTCCATGTGCAAACATACTTTATATACTACTATGACTACTTATAGAATTATTCCAGGTGTTTGAAAATATGAGATTATTTAATGAGGGTAGGCAATATTACGAGTTAGACAATATTATCACTATTTTAAAAATAAGAAATAGAGGCATACTCAACCAATGTCACACGGCTGTTAGTTGGTAAAGAGAGCTGTCTAGAGTTCCAGATATTGACCGTTATTATATCACTTCCCATGTTGTATTAAAAATACATGTACATATATAATTCTATATATGTATAATATATGTGTGCATATATATGTGTGTTGCTATATATATGAATGCATATATACATGCTTCATTTTATTTTCTGTTCAAGTATGATATGTTTTAATTCCATGGGCTCAACATGACTTTTTTTTTCCCAGTGGGTTCATTGATAAGCTGATGAAAAAACACAAAATACCAGCTAATAAAAAATTTAAGCAATAGAGTTTTTCTATTTTATGTAGTCCCCAGCATGATACTACATTGCTGCCATTGGAAAATCTGTTTCCAATGGTGTGCTGTTTCACTCCATTGGCAATATGGAAAAACTATTATTGTGAGAAAAATTCAGAATGTGAAGTTTCTTTAAGTGGTCCAGTTTGCTTATGAACTATCTGAAGCACAGAACTACTTACAAATATGAATATTCTACGGATGTCTGGAGTTCAATATCATGTAGTACAAGTTCTATAAAATTTTCTTTTAAGTATTATTCCCAAATTAATCCTACATACTTCTGCTTTTATTACTTGAATTTCATGCTTACCTACAGGCTGTGCCTACATGTGTCTATTATCATCATTACTGTTGTATGTTTATAAAGTGCTTGTTGTAAACACAAACTCAAGCCTACTTATGTCAGTTGTTATTATCATTACATGATTTACTCATTACATATACAATGGATTTATGAATGCAAACACATTGGATTATCCACTCAAAGGTATAAAGTGAGTTTCTAAAGGACAGTTGGAAAAATGATGATAAAAGTTTACAAAGATTCTCTTCCTAAATGATTTTTACAAGTCTTTACATCTTTCATAGTAAAGAAATCAATACTTAAAAAATCATAGACAATAAATTAACAATTTTTTTCTCATCTGGGTGTTGTGGCGCATGCCTGAAATCCCATTACTTGGGAGGGACCACATTCAAGGTCTGTTTTGTCAACTTAGTAAGATCCTGTTTCAACAAAAAGTGTATTTTAGTGGTAGAGCACTCTTGGAGTCAATCCCCAGTAACACACACATACGCACACACACACATACACACACAGAACTTTTTTCATGCAAAAAATAAAATGCAAAACTCCAGCCAGTGATGCCACACACAAAGAATCTTTATTCCTAAATCAAGACAAGTGTTTCATATTTCGAGCTATAATAAAATGTACTGCATGCATATGCATCACTTTTACAATCTATTACCTTAAGAATAGTTTAGATTAACTAAACAACTACTAGTTTTGATGTCTAAAGATAGGGTTTAATTTGTATCAATACTGTGATAACCAACACATTTTTTATAATCAAATGAGAAATAGATCCATGGTGTAGCATCGTAATCTAGAACATTCAAATAATTATGTAGGGCCTAAATCATGATGTTGTTTAAGGATAATACATTGTCATACCTTGGAGCAAATAGAAGTCAGAAGAGTGGTAGTAGGTCAGTATTCTCAACTTAATTCATAATAATGGCTTTAACTTTTTAAAGTTATTGGTCATTTTTTATCCATAGATAATCAATCAGGATACTCTACATCCATTTGTTTTGTGCTTAATAATCTCAGCAGGAAAAATTATCAGGTTTAAGAGTTGTATTGGTGTTAAGAGTTCAAAACAATAGTTCTGACCTTTTCAAAATGTATCATGAAGACCAGTTTGTTGGCAAAAGTTGCTGAGATTTAATTTTTTTGTTTTTTTGCCCCGGTTGGAAGTTTCAAAGAATGCTAAAATATCCTTGTTATCTTTAAGAAATTCTCTCATGATTAGGTGGGAATTTCTTACTTTTTCAAGTATGGAATAATAGAAGAAAAATAAAGCCTGAGAAGGATGGTTAAGTAGCCCTTTCTTGGTATTTTAAAGATGAGGTTACCAGGAGTGGTGGCACATTCCTGTAATCCCAGCATCTGGGAAGCTGATACTGGAGGATTGTAGGTTCCAGGCCAGCCTCAACAACTTGGAGAGACCTCAGCAACTCTGTGAGAACCTGTTTAAAAAACAACAA
>PVJS01020054.1:0-33040 GCA_004027185.1 Glis glis | reverse complement strand
CTCACCTTAAAAAAGCCACTTAGAAGGGACGCCAAACAAAGAAGGGGAAAGCTTTAGATAAACAAAGAAGAGGACCTATCTGAGGGAGTTGGGAGGGGGGTGGAGGGTAACACACTAAAACGCAGGAGGTATACATCCAAACTTATAAAACTCAAATCACTGTGCAAAGCACTAAAGGGAGGGAACGGGGAGGGAACGGAGTGGGATTTGAGGGAGGGCAAATCGGGCAATGTGTGCATGTATGACTCTTATAGCCTAACACCTATTAAATGTATAATTACAATGCACCAATAAAAAAAAAATTTGCTATTGCAAACCAACTTATACCTAACATTTCTCTTCCTTATATAAGAGATAATTAGCGAATTATGCAAATTTATCAACTGTTTGTTTTGTCAACTTTCAGCCTTTAAGTTAGACAAGCACAAAGTATATTTATATAAAGTATAGCTCTACTTTATATATTATAGTCTTATTCTTCTGATTACCACCTGGCCTATTTTTTCCTCATTGCTTAAAAGATTTTGTTCTCTGTTTACCCTTTACATTGTAATGTCAAACATTTTACCTTGTTTCATTGACTGTGATTAAAGATTTTCATTTGTAGTCTTGCTGTTTTTTTCACAAACTCAAGTATACATAATCCCTATGTATCTTTTACATGTACTATTCTAGCATAGATAGTATTTTGTTTTCTGATAATTTCATACAGAGTTGCATCATGAGCAGTAATTTATTGCTACATAGTATCTATTGTATACTATTTAGTTTTTGGAAAAAGTATTGTAATTTGCATAGTGTTTCACTATTATATACGGTTTGGTCAATAATTTTTTTCTATTAAAAATGAATGTGTAAGCAGCAATTTTAATATACACTGAAGAGAAATGAGTGCATTTGTACATAAAAGACATGTACAAGATTGTTTCATAGCAATTAGGATATAGTAAGCTTCATATTCTTCTTTTGTCAAGTGGTCCTGATATTTTCAATATTGTGGACAAGAGATTGTGTTACACAGGAAAATAGTGAGGAAGTGGAAATAAACTGTTTAGACCTCCCAATTCCTGGATCATTTAAAAAAATTTACACAAAATCCAAGAACATAAATAACGAACCTGTGGGGATAAAAGTGAGAATAGTGGCAACCTAGGGGTGGGGGGGTTTTAGGTATTGGTGCTACTGATATTGAACATGATGGACCATGCTGAGGTCCTGGGAGCACTCTTTATCTTGATCTGACTTGTCATTACATGGTTACATACATTAGTTAGAATTCATTGTACTGTACAAATAAGATACATGTCTTTCATGGTATATATATATATATATATATATATATATATATATATATATAAAATTTAAGAATTAAAATTATGCTGGGCATGATGGCACATGCCTGTAATCCCAGTACTTGGGACGTTGAAGCAGGAGGATTGCAGGTTCGACGACAGCCTCAGCAATGTAACGAGACTCTCAGAAACCTAGTGAGACCCTGTTTCAAAAAAAAAAAATAAATAAAAAAGGGCTACCATGTTACTGTATGGCGAGAGGCCCCCACCAGATGGGGAACAGATGGCAGCACCATGTTTTCAGACTTCCAGTCTCCAAAACTGTAAGACAAGTAGACATCTTTTCTTTATAAGTCATCTGGTTTCGGGTATTCAGTTATGGCAAAAGAAGATGAATTAAGACACCTATTCATCGTACAATGTCTTCAAAGTGTTTCCGATGATCTCCTCACTTCTAAAGATAAATAGAGAGAGACAAGTATTTCTAATTACCTACAAAGCTGATTAAATAGTAAAATCAATCTCAACAGCAGTCATGAGTGATGTTTTAGATCTCCCACTGATTCTTGACTGAAAGTCTATACAATTTCCTCCACTTAAAAAATAATAACATCCTTGTCATTCTTTTAAAGTCACCATTGTTGTTTTAAATATGCGACTACGAGTTTCTTGGCATATTTCCATGTCATTATCCATCATTTCTACTAATTCCACTAATTTAATTGGCATATTACTAGATGGCATTGATATATGTCATGGTGATCTTTATTACCATTTGAATCTTTCTCTGCTTGACAAAGACCTTATTTTAAAAGTTTTATAAATTAGGAAGGCAATATAATTTTGGAAAGAGCAGCAGACAGGAGTTAAGGATATCTGAGTTCTATCACTGGTTCTGCAACGAGGTTCAGAATCAGATTGTTGACAGATGCTTTTTTTAAATGCAATGAGGAATTTAAAGAGTTGGATCAGGTGAATTTATTTTTTGTTATGAAAAACATTTTTGTGCCAGAATCAAGTAAATATTCTCCAAATTGAGACCAGTAGTAAAGATTGCTGTAAATAGTATGTTGGAACATACTGACTATAGTTACATTCTTGGTTTCAGCAAAGATCATGTGAAATGTTACCAATAACAAATGTTCATATGAGACCCTTCATTTCATGGCCTTAATCTTGACACCCAGATAGGCCATCAATCTCTTTCTGTGGCTGCTGGAACTATGTCCAATGCTAATGTTGGTTCCATTTATAGGAAATCTTCCTCCTGTTTTATCTCTGACAACTTCAACATATCCATTGAAAAGAGGGGTGATAGGAGCCCAAAAAAAGAAGCTGGAGTTTATGGAAAAGGGAAAGATTTTTCCTTTGTATTAGAAGCAGGTAATCTGAACATTGTAATTCATCTTTCTAAGATTAAGTAAACTATATTTGAACTGTCCTGAGCACTTAGATTCTTCAAAGAATTTTTTTAACTTAAATGTATTTTTGGCTTCATTCTCCATCTTGAAGACTAATGAGATTATTGTCCGTATGCATTTTTTCTGAATAAAATGTCAGCTACCTAGAATTCATGCACAGGAAGCACAGCTGATGTGGGAATAGTACTGCAAGGTGACAGAATTCACTATTCTAAATGTGTCCCCAAGGGAGTTTCGAGGTGCTAATATTACACACTGCACAACCCTCTCTGCTAGGTGCCTGCATAATCACAGCATTGGAATTGACATATTTGTCATAGACAATCACATTGGCAACTTTCTGAAGCTATAAATAATGGCTAGGGCACCTATAATATTTTCCAGATGCGGAGACATGGCACTTAATCTTGATGTAATCTACACAGGATAAAGCCCAGGGGCATTTGTATTGAGCGCTCATGCCTGGGTTACTGTATGATGCTTCAAGCTCCCCAAAGTCAGCAAGGCTCTTTGGGCTAGATGAAACCTTATGAGCACATCTACTCCAGATTCACTGGCTTTAGATAAGTAGTCCTGTTGAGATGATAATATGTATTTCTTTAAAGATTTCCCCACATAACTATTCATGTATTATAAATATTTATTATTTAAAATTAACACTTATTTTCCACATGCCTTGCATACAGACACTGTTCTAAGTACTTTATGTGCATAATTTTAACTAATCCTTACAACATCAGTTTTGGAGAGGTTGTTATTTTATGGATGGGAAGTCCATGGCACAAGAAATTTAAGGGCCAGTGTTAACTAATATGCTGCAAAAGGAAGTACATTTGAATGGTTTAAAGTGTGTTTTTGTTTTTGTTTTTGCCTATTTTTAAAAAATAAAACCCCAGCTCTTCTATTTCTTAGCTCTTTTATATTAAGCAACAAATTAAAGATCTGAGTGCCTCAGTGTTCCCTTTGGTAAAATGGGAATAATAATTATGGCTACCATAACAGTCCTGGACATTACACAGGTTGAGGTAAACCTATTGGAGTAGTGTCTGGCTCATAATAAAAACTCAATATGTTTAAAATAGTCTATGTTCGATCACTGTACTGAAATGAGAAACTTTTCACTTCTCTCTCCCCTAGAACACTGTGTGCCCCTCAATTATAGGAGCATAATTTAACTCATACCAAGCACCCAGCAAGATCGATGTTACATATAGCTTTACTGAGTTAATACAGGAATAAAACATGGTGCCTCTTTCTGAGGGTGTCAGCATACTGTGGAGGACTAGGTCATCACAGTCACTGAATACAAAGCAGTGTATATAACATGCCATGTGCCCTTTGCTGATTCCTATGAAATTTCTTAAAACAATTGTTTTACAGCATTCATATTACATTGAGATATTTCCCCTTACAGCTCTGTTTTCACCTGCTAGTAGGGTGCATAGCATCCTCATGAGATAGAGGTGACCAGCTTAACGATTTGTGCATGTTGTGAGTTATTGTGTAAGATGGAAGGGGAGCCTCAACATTGCTACAGCAGCTGTTGAGTAGTCAAACTGAACCAGAGAGGTGAGAGGTAAGAATAAAAGCCATGATCTGCACCTTACTTAGTGGGTGGCCTTGTGCAAAACACTGAGTATGAGTTATTGTGACATCAGCTGGAGCCAGCATATACTTTAATCCCCCTCTCCATAATGCCTTAGTAATTCTAGTCCTTAGAAGAAGCTATAGAAAAAAACTAAATAATTTTACATGGGTTTTCCCAGAAAAAATATCATAAACCAAATTATTAGGTTTGTATTGATATATCCTGTATTGAAGGGAGTCTAGTATATAGAGCCAGTAAGGTTCTTGGCTTCAGATAACTGTACTGCTCCAGGACAGAGAAAAGAGACACAGTGAAATATATGCCAGATGACTTTTGCTAGGCAATCTGTTTGGCAGATTCCCCTATTTCACACAAATCCAGGGATTTATACAGGTTTATTAGTTTGCTTTACCTGCTCTAACAAAATACCATAGAATGAATATGAGTCTTAAACAACAAGACACTTATTTCCCACGTTTTTTGGAGGCTAGGAAGTTCAAGGTCAAGGTGCCAGTGAATTAGGTGTCTGGTGAGAGCTTCCTGGTTTACAACAGTTGCCTTCTATGTCCTTGTTTGTACAAGAAAAGAGAACTCTCTCTCTCGTCTCATAATGGCACAAATCCCATCATGGGGGATATGACTCTGTGACCTCTTCTAAACCTAATTACCTTCCAAAGGTCCCTCTAAGAACTGTCACCTTGGAGGGTTTAGGATTTAACATATGAATTTGGGGATGGTACACACATTCAGTCCATAGCAATTCCCTTCCAAAAACAGGAAAATAATCACAAAATTGCATTATTATAGAAATGGCCCTTCCTATTTGCAGTATTGCAAATAGTAATACCCAGAAATTTTGCTAAAATAAAGAGATCAATAAGGTGCTCAGACCTGAACTGGCACCTGCCATAGAAGATACTATTACACTGTTTTCCATCACTTGCTCCTCTTTAGTGTGCAATCTGTATTTTAAATGTGTTTCTTTGCTACTGCAGTTGGTGGAAACCATCAATTGAGATCAGGGAGGTTAAAGGAGTTATCATTTTGACAATTGCCAAACAATCTTGTTCAGAGAAACTCAAAGCCTTTTTGGCTATTTTATCAAAGGTAAAACTCATTCTCAGAAAGAGTTAGGTGAGAGTATTTTCAAATATAGTGTCTTGCAATCAGCAGATACTCATTGCAACTTAACAATGTTTTAAGTGGTTCTGTTTTCTAAAACTGCTTGATAAAAATACTGCTTTTTCAAAGGAAGTCAGAATATCTGGCAACCAACAGAGGCAGAGAGGTCACCAAAGCAGATACCAATATGTACTCTGAAAATCAAAAGAAGTACTTTGGGAAAGGATGAGTATCAGTCATGTTTTTCCATTATTCAAGAATTGTGTTACTTAATACTAAAAAAATTCTAATGAGAATTTAATTTTGTTTTTAGATGCCTAAACAGTGTTGGTAGTGGAGTAGTCAGTAGGCATAGAACAAAGCATGTACCTGTAGTTAGAAAATAGTACATATACTTCTTGCGTTTAAAGGAGTTTAAAGACAGAAGGTGAAGGCTGAACAAATACTTCAAAAACAAACAATTGAATAGAAAACCTCAGCGTTTAAACTATTCATTAAATCACCCTAGGTTGTCCTTTCTCAGGTAGAGAAATTTAGTTCTATATCTTGCTATTGCAACTATTAATATTTAATTTTACTGTATACATTTAAGGTATACAACATGGTGTTTTGATAAATATATTCAGACTGAAATCTTTACTATAGGTAGGCAATTTAATATGTAGTATCCATTACCTTTCATAGTTACCTTTTTAGTGATAACAAGTACAATCCACTCTCAGAAAAATTTCAATGCACAATGTATTAACAATGAGATCTCCTGTTATACATTAGGCCTCTGGATTTACATTTCCTCTACGGCACTCTAGCACTTTGTGGCTCCATTTACCTGGATTCTGGATTTATGTCTTTGAAAACAGGGTCCATATCTTACTCACTTTCACTTCTTTGTGCTTATCATATAGTGTCTATCACAGAATACTCAATGCATTTGAATAGAAGTCTCTCCATAGAATGAAACAATTGGTTGTGTTTATGGGTGCTTCTTATTTCCTGATATATTCTTTATGGTGAGCTGTTTAGCATGGGAATTCTCTCCAGGATAGACAGGTAGTTTCCTAAACCTCGCTCTGTTTTGCATGAAGTCCTCAAGTTGCAGGTGATCAGGCCTCTCTCCTATTGTTTATTTTACTGTTTTTCATTCTTAGATATTTAGAATTCTTGATTTGCACTGCAGAGCTATTATTCCTTTTCTGCTTTGGGTTAAGTTAGTTTGTATATCCATTTCATATTACACATCATTAGCTTCTTGGAGCTAGATGCCTGTCTTCATTGTGTGTCCTCCATAGTACTTAGCACAGTGTCTCAGAGGTATGAGAAAGCTTGTTAAATTGAATTACGCTGATAGTGATCACAAAGGTTGGGAAATAGGATGCTTTAAAAAAGATTAAAAGAACACAGACTGTTTATCTTAAACAAAAGATCAAATACTATTCTAAGAGTCTACAAATCAATGAAATTTTTTATAACCTGAATGGAAGAAATGGGAGAGGGAGTGGAGTGGGGGTGGTTACTAACCATTCCCAGAGATCTTTTCATGGTTTCGGCAGGATGGCCAAGGACTTACCACCTTTTTGTGATTTTTTATTATATGAATTGGGCATTTTTTATCAGTCAGAACTCATTGGCTCTATTAGGATCCAAAATATTCTATCCCAACTTCTCCATGTATTTACAATTGGAGAGTTATCATTTTATATATAGGATCATTTATTAATTATGGTTGTTCTGATTTTTCAGCCTGATTATCCATACAAATTTAGGTTGTTTACTAGTTTTTGCTGAAACTTATGCAATATATCAACCTATTCAACAATTTTTTTAAGAACTTACTATGGGTCAGGCAATCAGTGATATGCAAGAAATCAGAAAATGAATAAAATATAGGCCCTACCCTTGAAGAGCTAATAATCCAGTGATATAAAGCCAAAATAATGATAACTATTCTTCAATGTAATATGTGATGTAGATAAATACATACATAATGTTGTGGGAATGCATAGATGGGGAGGAAATGATTTGTGCAGACTTGCACTGTTCAATAGTTATAATATGAACACCTAGGCGTGGTAGCACATGCCTGTACTTGGGAGGCTGAGACAGGAAGACCCCAGGTTTGAGCCCAGCCTCAGCAACTTAGTGAGGCCCTTAGCAACTAAATGAGACCCTGTTTCAAAAAATCTCATCATGTTAAAAACTAAAAAGAAACAAGTGAATATAAATCTCATTATATATTTTAACCCAATATACCCCCAATATTATTATTTTAATATGTAATCATTTTAAAAATTATTAAGATAGTTTACATTATTTTATTTTTTCACCAAGTCTTCAAAATCTGGGGTGCATATTATACTCCCATTGCATCTCTATTCAAATGAGCCATACTTCAAATGCTCAGTAATGGACTGTGGCTAGTGGCTATAGTATTGGAAAACACACGTTCAGGATTTTTTAGGAAGAATGTTAGATGATCTTTTAGTGACTTGAGTTTTGGAGGTTAAAAGCGAATTCCTAAATGTAGGAGATAGGATGGGATATTTATGCCATGGGTATGACATGTGCAAAGGCACAGACATGTACAGATGTGTTGACAAAAAGTTTTATATTTATAGGTGTGATTAGAAATTCACCTAGGAAGAAAGTATGGGTTCACATTCCTTCAATTATCCTTGAAGACCTGTAAGACTAGGTTTAATGGCCAAAGACCCCTTATAATATTATTTTCCTTTTGTTGCTCTATGTAAATACTTATAGAGTACTTGTTACATGCCAGGTAACATTCTAAATATTTTTCATATATGAGCTTGTTTAGTTCTTACAACAAACTAGGAGAAAGGTATCATTGATACCGCCCCATATTATAGATGAGGAAACAAACACAAGGAGGCCAAATGATTTGCCGAGTTATGCACAACTCCTAGGTGGAACAAACAGGCTCTGACTCCATGCTCTTAACAGCTGTGCTATATACATTGCATTAAGTATCTCCTACTTCTACACTATATATAAGCGCTGCTGAATTTAATGTTCTGCATATATCATTAGAGGCCAAATATTTAAGAAGTATCAAAGTTGGAAAATGACTTAATGATGCCAATTTCTTTTCCTAAAAATAAAAATTGAAGAATAAATAAAATCCAAAGTGGTAAAAATAAATGTGATAAACAGTGCATTACATTTTAGGAATGCAATCCATGCTATATGAATAGCCCCTAGTGTTATTTTATTAGTAAGTATGATGAATAAATTGGAAAATTTATTTTATTCAAGTAGTTTCTATAAATTCCCAGAAAATATAATTGAAAATAATATATTTGTGTTATGCCAATAACACACATCTGAAAAATAAACAGTTTGGAAGCTAAAGGATGGGGAAAGAGTTACACCATACAAACACCAATCAAAATAAAATTGGTGTTATATCAATATAAATAAAAAGTAAACTTTAAGAAAAAAATCAATCCTACAGATAAAGAGGAACATTCCATAATAATTGAAAATTAAGTTCATTGGAAAAATATAGTTTTCTAAGGTTTCATTTATCTAATTACATAGCCTCAAAGTTTTTGAAGAAATAATTGATAAAGTTAAAAGAACAACAGAAAAACCTGTAATCATTATGAACGAATTTATCCACTTCTTCCACAAATACACTGGAAAAAAAACAAACATAAAAACTATCAGAATATACAACAATAAATCATCACAATGAACAATCTTGACATAATTGACATATGTGTAATTTTCTACCCCAAAATGCAGATCACTCATCCTCTTATATACACACAATTGTTTTTGAAAAATTGATTATACCCTGGGTCAGAAGCAGTCTCAATAAAATGCAAATGATTTAAATTATAAGACTATTTTTGCTAACCATATTAGATTTAGGCTAGTTGTCAATAACAATAAAATTTTTAAAATCCCCATATTTCTAGACATGAATGAACATACTTATATATCACACATATATCAAAGTGGAAATGATAACTGAATTTAAGTACCATTTTGAGCTGAGTATATCAAAATCTAATATATAAAACCTTGTAGAATGTAGCTAATACATTCAGAGTGGAATTTATGTCAATATGTACATACTTTAGAAAAAAATAAAGTTTTAAAATCCATCCATTTCAGGAAACTAGCAAAATAATAGTAAATTAGACATAAAGTAGAAGAAAAATTATGAAGAGTAAAATAAGTGATAATGAAAAGAAATATAATAAAATGATAAAAATATTAAATGATGAGTCTCTGAGAAGATCTATAAAATCAACACACATCTGTCAATACAGACCACCTACACTCAAACTTCACAGATGGCAGTCACCACCTCTGTTTCTGAAGTGGCTAACATTACTTCTGCAAGATGAACTTTTTTTTCATTATAAACATGCTAAAAAAGTATGGAATTTGAGCCATGAAAACAATTAATACTTTCTCTTTATTCCCTGTGCTTCAGTAAATTCTGTACATATTTAATGTATCACCCATTGCTAGAACACTGCTATTGCTTTGCTCCCCCTGCTTTGCTCTTGCTCTTCCAGTAGGTAGCTGTAGCTTCCCTGGGGTCTTAGAGTGACATATTAGAGAAAAGTCGGGCTGGAAGAATACTAGGAAATTTAATAGGCTTCATGATATTCTTAGCACTTTGAGAACTTGTGATGCAATACTTTGAAAAATAGCTTAAAAATAGATAAAGCCCTTTATCAAGTAGACACATCTTCATAGACTTCTTTCAGTTCAGCCCTCTCTTGTCACAAAACCAATGTATATACTATAATCAGGAATGAATACATTTCCTGGAGAGTTTGAAATTCAGGGCTGCTAATGTGACTAATGCTCCTAATTTGAAGGTGTTTTCTCCTAGCAATCCCAAGTGATTTTTTAAAGGCTGTAGCTGTATATTGAAATATGTGCCACTACTAGGAGTAATTGAAAACACTCCTATAGGTTCTGTATATTTTCACTCCATAATATGCTTACATCCATGTAAATATTTTTCCTTGACATTGACACATAAATAACAAGGGGACACCATTTAAGTAAATCCATCATGAAAATATTGGAAAGCTAATAGACGTCTCAGCTACAAGAAAGAAGAAAGCTTAGGTAATCAACTCTAGATATTCTCCAATCACAAAAAGAGACTAAAAATAGTTTTAAGATAAAGGGAGGTGCCATCAGATACCACAAATCACAGATAAGGAACTGCAGTCTGTTGGTGCTTAAAAGCACTTCTGAGGGGAAAGATAAGAAAGAGGAACATAGGCCAAGTCAAGCACAAGATGTCCACCTATGGCAGACATTTGACCTGAGGGTCCTTAGTTTGTATTTCAGTCATTGCTGGAGTATTATGATCATGCTTATCCTTAAAATTTTACAGAAGAGCAAAAGAATTGCCAAGACACATCTGACAAATTTGACACAATTTGGAGCCTGCCTACCAAATATCTGGACTTATTTTAAAGGTGAACTAAGACAATGTGTCAGCACAAGGATGGACATATGAGATGATCACATATCAGAATAGTCACCCCAGAAGCATAAATCTAACCTAAATATGACAAATGTTGGGAAAGGTACTTCCTCAATGAGTGGTATTAAGTAATTGATTATGCTGAATCATATCGAAGGATAACAATCCCAGGCAGATGAAAATTTATGAATGTCAAGACTATGTAATTTTTAGAATATAACATAGGAAAATTTATTTTGATATTATTATAGGAAAGTACTTTTAATAAAACTCAAGCATCACAAACTGTAAATGAGTATAGTTTGATAAATTTTATACATTAAAAACAATAAGTTGTATTAAGCAAAAGGTGGTATTAAGGTTATAAAAGAAGCTAAAATTTAAAGAAATTTTCAATGTATATATATAAAACTAGCATATATTAGCATCATATACATACATATCAATACATACACATATATAGTATTCTCCACACAGTTAAATTCATGTATGTATATAGATATGTCTTATTTGTATTAATGATAAGTAAAGACCAACAACTCCAATGGAAATAGATCAAAATATACAGACATTTTCCTATTTGATGTCCAATAAGCCAATATGGATATTCTTAGCCACATTAGTAATTAAGGAAATTGAAATAGGATACCATTTTGCACATTGCTTACTGGCAAAATTTAGTTTCACTATAATGTTGGCAAAAACATCATTTCTTATACTAATTCCAAACCACTTTAGAGCACAATTTGCTATCTCTGAAAGTTGAAAATATGCCTAGCATAGGGTATCATAATTGTATTCATGAATACATGGTTAATAGGTATTTTTGCACATATGCATCAAGAAATGCAAAGGAAAGCTCATAATAACCTTGATTGAAAAGGAAAAAAATGCTATAGGGATTGGCAGGAGATTGGATAAAAATATTGTGGTACAATTATACAATGGAATATTATCCAGCAGTGCAAATAACTTAACTGCTGCACACAGTAAAATGCATCTCAGTGACATAATATTATATAAAAAGCAATCTAGCTGCAAAATAATATTTATAATAATATTTATAATAATATTTATAATATAATATTTATAATAATATTATATTTATAATAATAGGAATAAAATTTATAATCTACAAATAGAGAAAACAATATCTTGATGGTACATATATACATCAGCAGAACTCTTAACACAAACAAGTGAAGAACGAAATTATGTCATTTGCAGGGAAATGGATGGAATTAGAGACATTATGCTAAGTGAGATTAGTTAGTCACAAAAAGTGAAAAGTCAGATGCTCCCCCTAATACGCAGAAGCTAGGGAGAATAGGGCATAGGAGGGACTCCAGACAAAGATGGAGAAAACCTTAAATGAGTAAAGAAGGCCACCTAACTGAGGGAGATGGGAGGGGGGAAGAGGGGAACACCCTAATGCTCATGATGTACATACACAACCTTATCAAAGTCAATCACTATGCTGAACAGGAGAAGGAGGGAAGGGGGAGGGAATTGGGGTGGGAATTGGGGGAGGGCTAAATAAGTGATGTGTTCATGTATACTTTTACGACCCTGAAACTCATCAAGATATATAATTACAATGCACCAATGAATAAATAAATAAATAATATTAAAAAAGAGACACAACCTTCAGAACAGAACTTTCTTCTACAAAGAAGGAAGGATCATAGTAGTAAACGGAGCACAGTGGTTTTCCAAAATTTTCTCTAAGTTTAGGTTTCTTATGCTGTTTAGTGAGTTGTTAATTTTGTTTTTCTTTATTATTGACCAATATGTTTTACATGCTTTTAATATGACATTCATAAAACAAACTCTTTAAAAATATGATAGGATGAACACAAAGTGTTTAGTTTGAGAGCAGAGCTGCAGCACTGAGCAGAGATCATTTGTGTCTAATGAAGAACTATAATTTCTAGATTACGTTCTCTTAGATAGACCAAAACCACTCACTACTAGTCAACTTTGTGCCTTTCTGCCAATTAGGAAATTATGGGAGGTGTAGCATCAACACAGGGCACAAAGCTGGGTTCTTTCTCATCTCTTCCCATGACCATTTTCCTAATCAGGGACCACTGTGCAAGTTCAAAGTTCAAAGTTAACACTCAGATGTGGTAAACCATAGCTTTATTTGCTATACTTTTTGATGAAGAGCATAGGCGCCAGGCGTGGTGGCGCACGCTTGTAATCCCAGTACTTTGGGAGGCAGAGACCGGAGGATCCAGGTTCTCGGCCAGCCTCAGCGCTCTCTCTCTCTCTCTCTCTCTCTCTCTCTCTCTCCCTGTCTCTCTCTCTCTACTTAGTGAGGCCCTCCGCAACTTCGTGAGACCTGGTTTCAAAATAAAGTATAAAAAAAATAGGGCTGGGGGCGTAGTGCGGAGGTAGAACGCCCCTGCGTTCAATCCCCAGTACTGCAAAAAAAAAAAAAAGAGCATAGGCAATGGCACAAGATAGTATTGTATCCTATGTAGACCACCATGTGCCAAGCATAGCTTGGGAAATACAGAAACCTGGCAGATCCTAGGGAACCCCAGCCTGAACCAGAAGTGGATTTTACCTCAATCAATTTCCCCAGGAGAAACTGAAAGTTTAGTTTGAGCTCTACATATACGATTTATGTTATTCTGTATAAATTTTATAGCTAAATACGCATTCTTCATATCCCATAGCATTATTCATTTGTTGCTAAAATAACCTTTATATTCTAAACATTTTATGTTACAAAAAATAGCTTTAGGATACAGAAAAAAAGTATAAGGAATTCTTATATGTCTTACCATAGTTTGCGTGACTATTAATATCTTACATTAGTATGGTACATTTGTTACAATTAATGAGCCAATATTCATCCTTTATAATAATAACAATTATTATTATTATTATTATTATTATCATTATTGTTGTTGTTGTTAAAGTAAAGACTATAAGAGTTCCTTAGTTTGAACTTCATGTTCTCTTCCTGGAGTCCTTCTGTGATACTCCATTACATTGAGTAAGCACTTTCCTTCCTTCCTTCCTTCCTTCCTTCCTTCCTTCCTTCCTTCCTTCCTTCCTTCCTTTTTTTCTTTTTTCTTTTATTTTTGTGGAACTGAAAATTGAACCCAGGGGCCTTCTACCTCTGAGCTACACCCCCATCTGGCCTCAAATCTATGATCCTCCTGTCTCAGCCTCCCAAGTATTCATTAATTTCTTAAATATTAATAATATTTATTGAGGACCTATTGTGTGTCAGGTCTTTGACAAGGTGCTAAGGATCAACAGTGAACAAGATAGACCGTAATTTGCCATAGTTTATTCACTAGTGAGTCTAATTACCTCAGTACCAACCATATTTCAATCTTAGATATGAAGTACAAGCTGGTAAATATAGTTTTTGTTTGTTTACGTTTTAGTGCTGGGAATTGAACCCAGGAGCATTTTACCTCTGAGCTACACCCCCAGCCCTCCTTTTTAATTTTTATTTTGAAACTGGGTCTTAGTCTTACTAGGTTGCTGAGGCTCACTAAATTGCTGAGACTGGCCTCAAACCGGTGATCCTCCCATCTCAGCCTCCCAAGTACTGGGATTACAGCCATGTGCCACTAGGATTACAGGCATGCACCATCATGTCCAGCAAGTAAGAATTTTCTTTAAGTTTCTTTGGTGGTGATAAGTTTCTCAGATTCCTTGTTTTAATGGCCTTGACAGGTTTGAGGAGTACTGGTTAAATATTTTGTAGAATGTTCCTCAGTTGGAACTTGTTTGTGTATTTGACTGAAATTATGTGTTTGGGAAGGAAGATCGCAGAGGTAAAGTTCCATTTTCATCCCATCATACGGAGATTGCATACTCCAAAAATGACTTATCACTGCTGATATTAAACTTAATCACATGATAGATACGGTGTTTGTCAAGTTTCCCCATCGATCCTTACTGTGGAAGAATATCACTATTTGTGGCTCACACAAAGGAATAGAGACTTATGCTTTTGCTACTTGAAAGTGAAGAATCTATACAAATTATTTGGATTTCATCTGAATGGAATATTTCTCTATTATCCTCCACTTGCTATTTATTACATAATTTAGTGATGTCAGTATTGATTCCTAAAAATTTGTTTTAATTCTGGTTTATAATTCAATACCATTCATCTCATTTATTGTACTCCTCAAATTGTTCCAGCTTTTGCATTTGGGAGCTCTTTCATTTTTCTCCTTTGTGCCTCTGTCATACCCTATCATTTCATTGAGTGTGTATGAGGGGGTAGGGGCTAAGAGCACTTCCCTATTTTTTTTTTTTTTTTGCAGTACTGGGGATTGAACCCAGGGGCATTCTACCTCCGCGCTATACCCCTGGCCCTATTTTTTATACTTTATTTTGAAACCGGGTCTCACGAAGTTGCTGAGGGCCTCACTAAGTAGAGAAAGAGAGAGAGACAGAGAGAGAGAGAGAGAGAGAGAGCTGAGGCTGGCCGCGAACCCGGATCCTTGGGTCTCCGCCTCCCAAAGTACTGGGATTACAAGTGTGCGCCACCACACCTGGACGCTATTTTTTTTTTATTGGTGCACTGTAATCATACATCTAGATGAAGTTCAGGGTGATAGAGGCATACATGCACACAGCACTCCTTGAGCCTTCCACAAGTCCCCACCCCACTCCATCTCCCTCCCCACCTTCCTGTGCCCAGCACAGTGATTGGCTTTGATAAGTTTTTGTGTGTACATCATGACCTTTGAGGTGTTTCTCTCTTCAGGTCTTTTTCCCCCCTCCCATCTCCCTCAGTTAGGTCCCCTCCATCACTCCACTAAGGTTTCTCCTCCTTAGTCTGGAGTCCCTCCTGTGTCCCAGTTTCTCCCTAGCTTCCACATATGATGGAGAACATCTGACCTTTCACTTTTTGTGACTGACTAATCTCATTTAGCATTTTATTCTCCAGTTCCATCCATTTCCCTGCAAATAACATAATTTTGTTCTTCTTTATGGCTGAATAGAATTCCATTGTGTATACATCCCATAATTTTTAATCTATTCATCTGTTGATGGACATCTTGGCTGGTTCCATAGTTTGGCAATTACGAATTGTGCAGCTATAAATATAGATATGCATGCATTACTTTGGTAGTCTGGTTTCAATTCTACACTCCTCTATACCCAGGAGTGTTATAGCTGGGTCATATGGTAGGTTTATGCCCATTCTTCTGAGGATCCTTCACACTGTTTTCCAAAGTGGTTGCACTATTTTGCAATCCCACCAACAGTGTATCAGAGTTCCTACTTCTCCACATTCTTGTCAGCATTTGTTATTGTTTGTGTTTTTAATGATTGCCATTCTAATTGGGGTTAGGTGAAATCTCAGGGTAGTTTTGATTTGTATCTTTCTGCTAATGATTTTGAACATTTTTTCATGTATTTATTGACCATTTATATTTCTTCTTTTGTGAAGTGTCTGTTTAATTCACTTGCCCATTTTTTATTGGGTTTCTTGTGTTTTGGGTGGTGAGTTTCTTGAGTTTTTTGTATATTCTACACATTATTTCTCCATCAGAGGAGTAGCTGGCAAAGATCTTCTCCCATTCTGTCAGTTCTCTCTTGAGGTTCTTTTTTCCTTTGAAGCACAGAAGCTCTTCAGTTTAATGAAATCCCACATATTAATCCACACACTTACAGCTAATAGATTTTTGACATAGGGCCCAAAAACATACACTGGAAAAAAAGATAGCCTTTTTAACAAATGGTGTAGGCAAAACTAGTTATCCACATGCACAAAAATGGAAATAAATCCCATTTTCTCACTCTTCACAAGAGTCAATTCAAGATGGATCACAGACCTGGAAATTAGACCAGAGACTTTGCAGATACTTGAAGAGAGCATAGGCCAATGCTCTAACATATAGGCACAGGTAAAAACTTCCTCAACAAGATCCCAAAGGGACAAGAAATTAAAACAAGGATTAATATGTGGGATTGCATTAAAATTCCCTACTTTTTAACAAAACAGAAACTCTAGATTCATCCTGTATTTTTCCTGCTCTGGTTCTAGAATCTAAGGAACTCTGGTTCTTTTTATTGGGAAATGATGTCAGAAGTCAATATGTAGGCACAATTATGTTTTTTTCTACTAAGGTACCATTGATTATAGGCCCTCTCAGCGGGCAGAGCAAAGAGAGATATGAATGTATATTAACACACATACACACACACACACACACACACACACACACACACACACACACATAAATATATAATGTATATGCAAACATAAATATTTTATGTCTAATCATCAGTACCTATATTTAGCTGAATATGAATTCATCTTGATATCTCCAACCCTAATCTTGTACCATGTGGGTTATTAGACACTTTTGTCCTTGCTTATCTGAAACTTCCCTTCCAAAATAGTGAGAAAAATGTCTCCCATCATTCTCCATATTTTCTTAACTATTCAATTTCAGTATAAATGTGTATCTGTATCAGAATTGCTTCCCAAAATCTCATGGGAAATAACTTTATTAACTAGAATACAGTGTTTATGCATGGTGTATTTAACTTTATTTTGTCTTTCAGACTTCACTGTTTTCTAACATTACTTAGATCAACAATTTGTTCCTTCACCCCTTGCAGTGAGATTGTCCCATATATTTCTATTACAATTAGGTTGTTTTGTCATAGTCTATTTTCTATCCACAGATTCTGCCTTCTCAAAAGTGAGTTTTTTTTAAATTTACATATATTACGTTCATTCTTTGGGCTGTAAAATTCTATGGCTTCTGACAATGGCATAGTATCATGTATTCCTGATTATAATATCATATAGAATATTTTCTCTTCCCTAAAATCTCCCCTGTGCTATACCTACTGGACCTTCCCCCCTCCCCTGTCTGCAGTTTAACCTTTTTAAGAATGTATAATTAGAAACTTAATGGTATTTAGTCTTTCAGACTGGCTCCTTTCACTTCGCAATATGCATTCAAAACTAACCCAGGTCTTTCTTGTGGTTTTTGTGATTCTCTTATTTTTATTTCTGAATAATATTCCATTTCATATTTTCTAAATAGTTGGTTTATCTACTTTCCTGTCAAATCATATTTGGTTGCTTGTGTTTTGGGTTACTAGAAATCAAAGTGCTATAAACATGCAGGCTTTTGTGTTGACATTCATTTTCAAATCAGTTGGATAAATACTTAGGGATATGTTTGCTGGATATTATGATGAAACTTTGTAAGTGTATAAGAAAATGCCAAACTGTTTTCCAAAGAGGCTCTACCATTTTGAATTCCCATCATCAATGAATGAGAATTCTAGTTGCTTCATGTCCTTACGAGCAATTAGTTCTGAAAGGTTCTTGGATTTTAGCCATCCCAAAGGTGGGTAGGGATAGCCCATGTTGTTCTCATTTGCAGCCCTTACTGTCATGTTATGCTGTGCACCTTTCCAGATGCTTATTTTTCACTGGCATATCTTTACTGAGATGTATTTTTGCATATTTTCTTCCTTCTTATTGCTTTGTTTGTTTATTGTGTAGTTTTAAGAGTTTATTGTGTATTTGTACATAAGTCCTTTAATAAGCATTTATTGGACAAAATTTTCTCTCAGTCACTGACATTCCATTCTCTTTACAATGTATTTACAGAGTAGAAAGATTCACTTTAATGAAATGAAATTATTTCTTTTATTAGTGTGCTTTTAGTATTGTACCTAAAAATTCATCAGTGATTCTAAAGTCAAGCAGATTGTTCCTATATTTTCTTCTAGAAGTTTTGTTGTTTTCCATTTTTCATTTACTACTATGATCCATTTTAATATAAATGTTTAAAGTTATAAAGCATTTGTCTAGGTTTACTTCCTTATATTCTTTTGCATATGGATGACAATTGTTTCAGTGCCATTTATGAGTCATTCAACCTATGACTATGAGATATCTTTTCATGGAGGTATTTTATGATTTTTTTCATCAATATATTATAGTTTTCAGTACCCAGGTCCTATATATGTTTATTTATATTTATACCTAAGTACTTCATCTTTTGGGGTGCTATTATAAGTGATAATTTTAAAATGTAATGTTAACATGGTTTATTGTTGGTACATAAAGAAATTGATTTTCATTTATTAAATTTGCATCATGAAATCCTGTTATATTCATTTATTAGATTTGTGTCACACATTTACTATTTCCTTCACAAGTAGAATACAGTGACCAGATAGTAGAAAGGGGAGAGAGAATGTGACACCTGCCAATAGCCCATGCTGCTATGATTTTATCCCTATTATTGTGATCTACATCAATGTTCATTTGGTAAGTCTACATGAGTGTTTCACAAAATTAGTGTACGTTGTATTGAAATTGGATCGTGAGATTCCTGAAATCATTTGGGATGTGTAACCAAATGTGGGTCTACTGAGAATGTAGTTTATTGACAAGTAGTCAATTGTGGGTTTATTGGAGTCAATAGAATGTGCTCACGGACTGAGTAAATTATAAGAGAAAAGAGAAGAGCTAATTAATGATAGCATCATTTATTAAAACTAGGGACATAGGACAAGGAAAATTCAGGCCTGGACATGTTAGGTTTAATAAAAAATGTCTTTAGCAGCCAGGCCTGTACTAGGATTATAGACACACACCTATAATCCCAGCACTCGGGAGGCTGAAACAGGAGGATTGCAGGTTTGAGGCCAGCACATGGTAATTTAGTGAGACCCTGTTTCAACAAAAATTAAAAGGGCTGGAGTGTAGCTTAGAGGTTGCACCTCTATCCCCTAGGTTTAGCCCCCAGTACCACAAAAAAAGATATTTAAAATGCCTTTAGAAACCAAATGGACGTGTTATGTAAACATTTCTCCTGTTGTAGTCTAAAATGCAGGGGAGAGGTCAGAGTAGGAGATTTACATTTGGTAGTCATCCAATTATAGGTGGCATTGAAAGCCAGGACTGGATGAAATTATCTAGAGAGAGAAATTATAGGTAGAAAACTGATTGGATTCAAGGACTAAGCTCTGGGGATGCCAACATTTAAAGACCAGGAAGTGGTAGGGTTTTCTACCAAGGACACTGAGAAGGATAGTGAGAAGAGAAACAACAATAACAATAATTATAGGGTCTCTTTATGACAAATGAAATAAGCATTTTGAGTAAGAAGGGATAATCAATCAAATACAATACTATAGGGTGACATTGCAGACAGCACAGTCAGTGAAACAATAGGATCAAGACTTAAGTGGAATGAGTGCAAAGATAGAGTGATAAGAAAGAAAGTAGAGCTATGAAGTATGTTGAGAAAATGATGGTGAGCAGGAAAGTTTGACACATACTGCTACACTTTAATAACTGTATATATATCCATGTATCCAAATATAAACTGCACCAAATTCATACATAGATAAATATATACATATAACTATATGCAAATAATTAAATATATACTATGCAAAATCATAAATAAGTAACACACATGACAACTAAAAGTATATCTGATCTATACTGGAAAATAATCTTAATGTGACAATCAAGTTAAACACTCAAATTTCAGTATTTGAGCTTTACTTTATAATAACACCAAATATTGTTATTGAAAAGGACCTCATACTAACCTGAAAATTCTGAACTTATTCAATGATCCCTTAAAATGTTTCAGTAAGTTTTCTCAAGTAACTGATCTTTATTGATTCTTTTCATCTTTAATGTTATAAACCTCTTGAATTTTTTCTATTTTTACACTCTGAAGTACAGGAGACGGGAAATTGTTAATGAGCTCATGTACTGCCTTCCATTTCTGGATTGTTGCTGTGATCATAACCAAGTTACTTCAACCAAGGAAAGAACTAGAAGTTTCTTCTGGAAGTTTAAATTCTCAAAAAACAAAGAAAACTTTAAAACATGCTTATTGCTACATAGTGAGATATTTTTCAAACTTAAAAATAAACCAACCCATCAAGATATATGATTATAATGCACCAGTTAAAAAAAAAGAAAACACTTCCAGCATAAAATTTTTGGAAATAAAGATTTTTTTTCAGAGAAAAAAATAAGCCAGTCAGAAAAATGCTGGTTAATATTTCTCTATTTTATTCTTATTTGACATGATATTTTAATTTGTGAAAACTAGAAATTTTGGATACATGTACTTAAGAAATAACATTGGATAATTTCTATCCTGACTTAAGTCCTAAAAAAAACTCGACATTTTCTTAATCTCATAAAAAATTCCCACCAGCCACCAATTTAATAGAGCAAGCAGAGTATTTCTATTGATTAGGAAGTCATTGCTTAGCAATATATTGTGAGATCAGTTTTTCATTTGTAACTAGACAATATCATACTTCTCTTATTCATTGTATACTGATGATCCTTAACTTAGTACCAACTTTACCTGACCCATCATTAACAATATTTATTCTTCTTTACATCAGGTATAGATTACTTTTCCTCATAGCTGGAATCTTGTATGATTTCCCCAGGGAAGTTACAATGGATTCTAGACGTAAGCCATTTTTTTCATGAAAAACAAGGACTCACATCTGTAGTAACTCAGACCAATATGCTATATTTTCAGTGAAAGATCTATAGTAATGCATGGGAAATAAGTTCAAGTGATAGATCAACTCATAGCTGATTGTTCCTTGGGATTCAGTACCTGAAACTTTATTATTCATGCCCAGTTTCAGAGACTTAAAACTTAGCTCTTCCCTCCTACTCTGCAGGCCCAGTGGTATGATACTATACAACTTAAAATCAATTCCATGTACTTTGAGTCATTTGCAATATACATGTTAGAAAGGAAAATGTATAAATTAATTTACACTCTAATGGCTTAGTTCATAACCTTTATACTTATGATTTACTCAAATCTCTATTGGGAATTATTACATATCTAATGAAAGTAAATATTTGATGTATTTCTAATATTGACATAAGAGAAAATACCTCACATACTGAATATTTGTAATTTTAAAGGGTGAAGACTTTAGCTGCAAGAGAAAAATTTAACCTTGTTGTTACCAGAGTACTAGACCAGAAGCCTGGCTCCAGGGGTCCCAACAAATCAAGCCCATCCACTTGCCTCAAAATCAGAAAAAGTAACGGTGAAAAGCAGGAAGGGGCCAGGCACAGTGGCTCATATCTGTTATCCCAGCGGCTCTGGAGGATGAGACAGGAGGATCACAAGTTTGAGGCCAACCTGGGTAACTTAGTGAGACTATCTTGAAAAACAAAAAACAAACAACAAAAATGGCTGGGGTTGTAGTTGAGTAGTGGAATGCTCCTGAGCTCAATCCCCAGCACTGAAAAGAGGAGAGAAGCAGAAAGGAACTTTAGCTGTATCACTCTCCTAGGAAGACAAAGGGGATCATTTCTAGATCTGTGTTATGGTTTGGCTATAGAATGTCCCTGGAAGAACTCGTGCATTAATAATGCAAATATGTTCAGAGGTGAAATGACTGAATAATGAGGATTCTAGTCTCGTCAGTGGATAAATTCATTAATGGAGGAGGAATGTCACTGAGGGTGTGGTCTTGGGGAACACACATACACACATACATATCCGTGGATCCCATTCTCACTCTCTCTGCTTCTGGCCTCCATGATGTGAAAGCAGACTCCTTCTGCCCATTCTCTCTTTCTGCTTCCTGTCGCCATGTCCTGAACTCTGCAGACTTTCCCAACCCTAACATGGACTGAAACCTCTGAAATCTCCAGAACTGTAAGCAAATAAATCTTCTAAGTTGTGATTGTCATGCATTTGGAGACACAGCAGTGAGAATAGTGACTGAAACAACTTATCTGTGGGGTACTGAATGAGCTTCCAGATGATATAGAGAAGGGGGACCAGATACATGCATACTCAGTCATCCAAACTGTGGTCTGTTTGCTCATTTTTTCAGTGTTGGTCAAGTGGAGTCTTATGGGCAATAAGAAAGTTGCTGTTTCCTAGGGGTAGTTTTTACTCATCACAAGATACTTATGGGTCAGACCTGCTGCTCCTGGAATCCAAAGTGACTCAGAGAAAGGAAACAGATGCAAAATGGAGCCAGAGGTTCCAGGTTTTGTATCTTGCTTTTAGTTCACCCTGGACATTTGCAGGCCCAAGTGAAAAGTCTGTCTTTTTAATAAAAGCAGGCTCTAAGGCTTTACCATGGTCAGTTCCTTCAAATTTTTATGTTGGCCCAGCTGTATTATTATATTACCATTTAAGCTAATTCTTTGATAAACTTACCTACCTTAGAGAATAATTTTTAAAATATACATGTCTTAGAATCATATGTAAGCCAATATTTGTACATGTGTATAATTTAAAAAATGAAATGTTTTCCGGGAATTTATGCTAGAGTATCAGTTCTCAATGTCTCAAGATAGGATATATAGAGATTGTACTGTGTTTAATAAATGTGAGATATGGAACCAGGCCATGGAAATACAAAGTATACCCAATTTCTGTACTTAAAGAGCTGAGCATCTATCTAGTAGTGAAAGCAAATTCATAAAATAATGATTATAGAGTAGAATACCTTTAAGATTTGAGAAAAGTACTAACAAAGTTCAGAAAAGAAGGAACTAACCCTGAGCCCAGCATTTGGAAAGTCTTCCCAGGTAGGTGACATTTAAGTCCACATTTGTACCCCACCCCACCCCACCACAGACACTGAATTTCTCTAGAGAATTAATTCCCACCCTAAAGAATGTAAAATTCCAAAATTCACATTATAATATTCCTTAGTTTTGTGGCTGTAAAAGGATGTTCAGTATTCAGGAGCACGGCCAAAAGACAAATGACTATAAAGAAGCTTCCATGGAAAATTTATGGTTACTCCGGAGCCACATTTTTTAGTCTTTTTATCTTGCCAAATTCTTTCCCACCTTAGCAGTTTCTATTGTTTAGAAGCAGTCTCAGTGCAAGGCTGAACTTACTCATGGACAAATAGTCACTAAACTCTTGAGGCTGACTTCTCTAATTTACTTTCTATTATTAGCTGGGACAGTTACAGGGCAGGCATTTTTAGTACCACCTGAAATAGCATATATCAGATGCAAAATTACTTTTTTGAATGAGCAGTATTTTTTTCAGAATGTTTTATTTAATTTTCAAAAAGTTTCATGACTATAGTAGTAGTATATTACCAATGACAGATTTCTAGTTTTAAGGTCTGTTTACCTGAGTTTTGTCTTACCCACAAATGAACAGAAAGGCTAGAACCAACTTTGATTTTCAAGGTGAAGTTCGTAAAGATAGAAATGTACCTTAGGAAGATTTAAAAATAATCACAAATAAATGAGTAAAAACCAAACTAAGCAACATTAGTGATTAGCTTTGAACACTGGCTATCACTTGGAAGAAAATAGAAGGAAGCTGATTATATTTTGAATGACCTACATTGGGCCATCTAATTGCCCACTGTGTCATGACCCAACTCAGGAAAGTTCATGAGGTCAAGAGAGTTTAATTGCTCTTTCTGAATATACTGGCTTGCAGTTCACAAATGGCAATGAAGTAGAAAAAAACAGAGATGAATACAGGAGCTAAAACCCGATTATTAATTTCAAGCTGCTAAGTTCCCATAAGCTTCTTTTCTTCTTTTCACTGATTTTATAATGGTTCACAATTTTCCTGTGTGGGACTAGTAATTCTGCTTTGCTCACCTAATTTAAACAGTACCATTTGACATTTTGGGGTTATCTAATAATGGAGTCAGCCAGGCAATCGGCTTTAGTATTATGCATTTCATGAGTGAAAGGAAAAAAAATCTTAAAAGACAGGCTGGCTTGGCTTAATTTCATTGGATATTAGCATTTCACAAAAGAAAAGCAGCATTAGTGATGGAAAGTAGGTTAAAACATTGCTGCTTTGCTAATAAGGAGAAGTATTTTTCCCCCAAAATGACAATGCTATCGAATGAAATTTCAGCACATGCAAAGCAGCAAAAATTCTTTGTCTTCACGAGTCTCTCGATTTCTGAGAAATAGATTCACTCCAGGATAAGAGAAGCATAAAATGATTATAGATCTTTAAATGACTGATTAGAAAGAGAGTAAATAGCAGCAGGATTTAACAGGGGACAAAAGGAGGTGGTATTCTTACTCTCTTTGGGGAGGGAAAAGGAAGGAGAGGAAGTGAGTGTCAGCACAGTTTAAATGCATAACAGGGCACACTTGAAATGCTTTGCAGTGGCATTTAATGGAATTCCAAACTCTACCTCCTTGTTAAGTTGGTTCATGTAGTCAGTAACAGGGGAATAGCAGGCAAGTCGGCCTGCTGTGAAAATGACCACAAGCCCCACATCCATCAGTTTAATATCTGAAAGAAGGGTCTAGAAAATGCCATCTCCTTTGAGCTTCCTCACCTCCTTTTGTGCTCTGAACTCCTCGGTCAGCACCACACTTGCTTTTTACCCTCATTATCTGGGTAGGTACTATGCAAATCTAGACATTCCTCGTAAAAGGGCCAAAATTATGCCATTACTTTCTTTATCCTGTTTTCTTGGATTCAAAACTGAGTGTTAGGTCTAATGACACAGGAAAGATAGGATATTTGTTTTTCTTTGGTGAGGTGCATGGAGTTGTGGTAAATTAATGGTAGAAGAAAAATTGTAAACCCAAAAATATTATGCATTTTTTCCTAGTCTAATTACTACTTGATGAATGCCTGAGATAAGGAATTTCATGAAGATAATAGCCTCTGAAATTAGACGGTTTTTTAAAAACTGCCTTTGATTAGCTATTTTCATCTAAAAATACTTATGTGGTGCTATTCCCAGGACATTACAGTTATCTGGTCAAGATCTTTTCCATGAAATAACCATGAATCCTAATCTCTTCCCTGTTTTTCCTGAACCTAGAAAGAGATTAAATACCCATTCCGTTAACTGATTTATTTCCCCTCTTCAAGGCTGCACAGAAGAGCTTTCTCAAGAAGAAAATGTAATGACCCAAGCTCCCTGTCTAAAAGAATATTGGGATTTATTAGACTGAACAGAAAGGATTTTCCTGGCACCCCCTAAGCTCTTCTTGTTTCCTGTGGCCATTCTTTATTCCTATGATATTAATAAAGCTAGGCATAACTCAATATGTTACAACATGTTTTGGGAATATGGTGCTGACATAATTCAAAAACTGTAGAATTCCTTGGATATGTGTGTGTGTGTGTGTGTGTGTGTGTGTGTGTGTGTTTGTGTGTGTATGTATGTATGTATATATGTGGGGTTAAATGAAAATAAGGGATTAAAATGTGTATTATAGGGAGGAATATAACAGCATAAAATAGTAGAGATAAAGATTCGTCTGAAGTTCTCTTGGAATGGTCTGAAACAGAGTGGAAGGATACAAAGTAAATACTGCCCCCTTGTTGTCACCTTGATGTAGGGAGGAAGACGTAAGTCCAACAAGACAAAAGATGGCATCCTTGGATGGATAGCAAGACAGTTCTAACTCAAGCAAAATTCCATTAGCCATCTATGGTCCTACTATTCTAATCTTAGCAACTTAAAAACATTACATTTATATCTCACATTTTTTGTGTGCATTGGGAATTCACAAATGATTAGTTTGATGGTCTGTGCTCACAGAGTCTTATGATGTTATTGTTTTGTCTGCTGGTGCTGCAGTCATCTGAAGACTGATGGGGCTAGAGGATCCATGTCCAAGGAGACTCACTCACACACCTGGCAAGTTAGTGCTGACTGTATCAGGAGGCCATAGTCCTTTGCCATATGGACCTCCTCTTTGGGTTGCTTGATGTGGCAGCTGGTCAGAGCAAGTGATCTAAGAAGACAGCAAAGCAGATGTCACAATGTCTACGTCTTATTTTTGAAGCTGTGTATTTATCAAACTCCTTTCTTTAAGAATAAGGAGATGCTTACTGGTGGGGGCAAAGGGCAAATCTGTGCCATAATAAGCAAATAGAAGAGAAAATTCAACTTTCTATAAATAATTCATCTTGTATTTAATATTAAATATTTACATTCCTTCATATGTTACCATATAAACTTACCTCCACATTATCTACTCCAGGGAAAATCAGTGGCATGGATAATCCAAAATCAATTAAAAATACATTATATATTGGGGAGTAGGCGGGGAGTAATTGCCATTTTAATTATGCCTGGCCAAATTGCAATTAGTTTGTGTTCCCTGAGAACACACCTGTTAAGAGAGATGGCCCAAATGAGGTAGTCAGGATATTGGAAGATAAACTTAATTTTCAAAGTTTCTTTAGAAAGTCTACAAAGATTTTAATTCCTGTACGGTAGTCAACATTACATCCTCTCTGATTATGTTAACTTGTAGGTAGAATTTTAATAGCCTATATGTTGTTTCACGTCTTTATGCTCTTTCTACAATGCTGACAGTGTGATTTCTGCATAGGATACTATTGAGTCATATTGCTGGAATATTAGAAAAAGAAGAAACTGATAATCTGTGGTTAGAGAAGGGAAATAAAGCAAAAGGCAAATTATGAATAAAAGTTTTTGAAATGACATCCCTGCAGAGACACAGGAAGCTGAGGGAAAGTCAAGATGCCCTTTACAATTATACTCCTATCTGTTAGGAGTGAGGGAGCTACGCACTGTCAAGGGATTCGTTGATTTGTGCTTTGTTTCAATACGTGCTTCTGAGGAGCAGTTAGAATCTTGCAGCTATAAACTCAGAAAACCCTTGGCAATTTACTTGGAAACTCATTCATTAATTTCTTTCATTTATCCATTATTTATGGAATACCTACAGTGTATCAGGTGGCTATCATGTGACACATTATTTTTGGGTTAGACAATTCATAGTAACTACAACAAAGTAAACTAATTTACAAAATCTCTTTCAAAGTACAGATAAAAGGTGACAAATAAAAGTAAATTGTACCTTGCCAATCATTAAAAATTAAAATATGCATATATACATATATATATTATTAATTTTTCTTTATTACTACTCTTTAATTTTATTTTCATGAAAATGGAATATAGTTGTGAGGGCTTCACATTAATACCTGTAATCCTGTTCTTCCAATTCTACTTTTTCTACCAGGTCTCTAGTTTGAGTTATTCTACCCAGAGGTTTCCAAACACCAATTACAGGTTGGGAGTGAGCACTTTTCACTGCCCACAAAATATCTTTTTCTTTTTCTAGTAATTTTTCAAGTTTATTTCTAAACACAGGCAAATATGCTGAAATCATTGGTTAAAATACTAGGTACACTCGATGTGAGCTCAAGCTACGTACACAGAGATTTTGGGATGTCTTGAAAAATCAGAAACAAGTGTTCACAAGCTAGCTGGAGGTGTGGAGGCAAATGCTGGCACCTGATTAGTAATAAACATTTTTCTTTTCCTTCTATTTATTAAATGATATCAAAAGTGAAAATCAAAATCCCTAGCTTTAAAACAGATTTCCTCCTCTTTATTTCATGGAAGTGGTCATGGGTAGAGATTATCCCTTCTTTGCCTTTTTTCCTCCCCTTCCCTGTGAATTCTTCCTCTGCATTTATAGCAAAAATAAATTGCCAATTAAACAAATTTCATTATTCAATTTTCTTTTTTTACTTTTTCTTGGGTACATGTAATCAAGAAAGTACCTTGGACATTGGATTTCTTTTGAAACCATTTAAATGAAGAAACCATTTTAATGATTTTAAGTAAGCTATTATTTTTGGTTTATGTGCCTTTAGGTCAAATACTTAAAAAACAATTGCTATATAACTAGTGAACAGTTAACTTGTCTTATGATCTATAGAAAGGGAGGATTAGACTCAACTTGGGAAAGAGAATTTGACTATTTTATGGAAATCTTAGGAAGGACCTCATGTTACTTCATCTGCAGGTTCTTTTCCTACTCAATACAGTTTGCAAATAGCCAAAAAGTTCTAGGAGGAGACAAGAAATTTATTTAATAGCTAATGAATGTAGAAGGGGACCTTATGTTTTAAAAGTGTCTTCTCCCCAAGCAAGTCTGGGGTTTGGGTGTTCACTAAGGCTGGTAAGGAGGTATGGTGTGCATGCTGTCATCAGAGCTTTTCAGGAGACAGAGATTTCAAGGAATTAGGGTGCCACCTCATTTTTTCCCTAAATGGGTATGGTTGGATCTGCCATGGTATACCTGGGAGTGTTTATTTTTATCTTTGTGATGAGATTATAATGAACTCAAGGTCATATGGAGTGTCAACAAGGTGTCCAGACCAGATGGAGCCAGTGTGGAGCCACCTCCTGTGGTTGGGAATGTATGAAAACGGGATGGTCTGCAGGGGGAGCGTGTGGTTATCAGCCTCCAGGTCTTACCGTCTGCAAGCAAGCAGCATAGCTGAAAGGACAACAGGCTATCTGCAGTTTAGGCTGATGGCACTCACATAAGTTTTATACAATTTCTCAGCACATTGTGAATCATGTGGAAAATTGTGGGATGAAAAGTAAATACGAGTTGTTAATTTTATATTAGTAACCAATTTAATATATTTCCAAGTTAATTTCTAATTTCCTGGAAGACCAATGCTCAACTGATTCAGTGGAAAATAAAAAGAACAGCAATAGAAACATTAATCCTTTCTTTTCCCCAGGATGACTTGCACCTAATGCTAAATTAATATATTCTGTGTTGAAAATTATTAGAATCCCTCTCTCAATATTTTTCAGCATGCATAACAAAAATTTTACAAACTGATAGATTTCAGAAAAAATTTAGGCCCATAAAACTTGACAGTAATGTCTCAGATGTGGTACAGTTTGAAAGAAAATATGGCAAAATGTCATCAATCAAATATGTAAAGGATGGAACTCATGGATATGATTATCCTTATTTCTGTCACAGTCAACCTCAGCAAATTAGTGAGGCCCTCCACAACTTAGCAAGACCCTCTTTCATAATAAAAAATAAAATAGGGCTGGGGGTGTAGCTCAGACGTAGAATGCCCTTGGGTTCAATCCTCAGTACCACATACACACACAAAAAGATTTTAGTCCATGGTCAACTGATTCCTTTGGGTCTGTGGCAAAGCAGGACATTATAGTAGAGGGATGGAGGAAAGCTGCTCACCTCATGGCTTCCAGAAAGCACAGAGAGACCAGGGGAGGGCAGACAGGATATACTCCTCCAGGGCACTTCCTCACTCCCCCGTGACCAGCTTCCTCCAACTAGGCCCCACTGCTTATGGTTTCCACCACTCCCAATAATGTCATCAAATATGAATTCCTCAATGGATGGATTCATCGATTAGGTCAGAACCCTCATGATGCAATCACTTCAAAAATTCCACTTCTGAAAATCATTGCATTTGGAGACCAATCCCTTAACATAACTAAACCACATTGTGTGATCAGAACAATTTTTAATTCTGGGTAAGGCAACTTCCATACATGCATGAGTTTCTGGAATAGACAAGCAACTCCTCTCTAAAGAATTGGGAAATTCTATTTTCAAGTGTAAATAAGGAAAATATAAATATAGTCCACATTTTTGTACTGGGTATTGATCCCAGGGCATTCTATCTCTGAGCCACACCCCCAGCCCTATTTTATGCTTTATTTTGAGACAGGGTTTCACTAAATTACTGAGGTTGGCCTCAAACCTGCAATCCTTCTCTCTCAGCCTCCCAAGTACTGGGAATATAGGCATGTGCCACCATGCCCTGCTAAAGTCAACTTTTTTTATTTGCTTTTCCCGATTAGTCTAGGTTCTCCATTATTTTTGTATGTTTTAATAGTGTCTATTGTTCTCTGTCTCTGTCTCTTTCTCATTACTTTGAAAGTGTGTGTTGGTCAGGCAAGTCTTGCATAGTGTCTTAACTAAAATCCCTAGTACTCCCTAAAATTCTCAGGTCTAGATCTTGAAATACCTGACTTACCCCACCTGAAATGGCCCACACTGTGTCATGTCCTGGAGATCTCCATCTCCTTCAATGATGCCTTTTCACTCACTTTCCATCTGTACTTCCACCCAACTCAGGATTATCCACTCTCCAGTCTTGGCTCTACCTAAGATATTGATTTAATTATTTTCCCTTTGAAAGACTTCTCTTTCTTTCTGCAACATTTCCATACATGATTTTCAAAGAAGAACCTCCTAGTTAGATTCATGTTCCAGGATTTTTCTTCAAGAAAAGTGGTCTCGTGAGCAGCTACTCCTACATGGATTATTTGAAATATTGGAAAGTATTCCAAGTCATAATAGAATTGCTATTGTATTAGCTTATTTTTGAAACTAAGAAGTTAAAAATTACAAAGCAGTAGATAAGGGTCAAATAGAACAAGTGAAGCTAGCATGCAGTGTAAGTAAGAACAGACATAATTTATTTATGATTCTCCTGGGATTTCACAAACTTCTTTTTTCATAGGCTTGTGTTAGGACATTTGGTGACTCATTTTAAATTTGCATGCTAATACTAAAAGTTAAAAAGGAGTTTTGTGTTTCAGTATTAAGAATTTGGAGTCTATGATTTACTTAGGATTATCCACTGTCATTTTATTGCGGTAACTCCGGCGGACGATCTACTCCGTGGTTCCTGCCACCGAAGGTTGCTGTACCAAGTAGCTTCCTGACAAATACTCTGTGGATCCAGCCACAGACGGTTGCTGCATCAAGCAGTTTCCTGACAAAACAGTCTATGGTCCCCAGCCACAGACGGTCACTGCACCAAGCAGCTTCCTGACAAAACAGTCTATGGTCCCCAGCCACAGACGGTCGCTGCCCAGACAGCTTCCTGAAGTCTGTGGATCCTGCCACAGATGGTCGCTGCACCAGGCAGCTTCCTAACAATGGTCTTCTCGCACGAAACAACACGAAGTCTGATATAGTAATTTGCAAAAATAGTTACATTTAATAATCGGGGGGTCGGGGAGGAGGTAGAGATGGCAAGTTCTCCCGGAGCTCTATAGCCAGGGCCTTATTTTTATAGGAACTTTAAAAGTTAATCAAACACAGAAATCAGCAATTATCTCAGGTCACAGTAAAGAAGGTCAGCGAGGCAATCATATGATAAACTTAGGGGAAGGAGGGATTAACCATTACTGGGTGGAGACGACATCAAAGACCGCACCTTGAAGATTACACCAGGTCCCTTGGAATGTGTCCATTTGCGGACAGATCCCACCCAGCCAAATACCATGTATCCAAAATGGGCTGGTTCAAGATGATAATCTCAGTGTGCTTCTAAGACAGGTCTCAGCCCTCAACATCATTTCTTCCACTTTCTAGACTTAGTAAAAAGGAAAATAAAAGTGAAATATTACCTTCTACATTTTAAGATTTGACTTGGAAAAGTTTTAATTTCTTGACAAGATGAATGGATTTGTTTTTTTTTAAAATCATAAGTAATTACAACCCTCAAATCTTTAACATCATAACTAGTACCCATAATCATCTGTCAGAAAACAAATGTAAAAGGTTTTATTTATTCCTTGGCAGCACTCAGTTCATGCAAGCAAGAATAAGGGTAACTGAAATTAAGCATAGGATTCTAGGCAAATGCAAAGAAAGCTGTATCAATGCTTGGATCTCTGATAAACATGATATTTTGTACCTAATTTTCAATTGGTCATTCAGTGGAGCATTTTAATTAATGAAAGATGGAGTGCTGTTACTTTGTATACAAATAATGTGATCAATAGTCATACCACTGTTTTATTCTTCACTTTTGCTGGTGAGTCACTTTGCTAAGAATCAAATGATGTAAACAGATTTTGCTTTAATCTTCTGACTTCTATAAAGCAGTTTCACTCTTTTGTAAAGAACAGTCAAGGCCCATCTTGCAAAGATGGGATAGCTTATCATTTGGGCTACTTGTTCTAGGTGTGCCTATAAATAGCTCTATCAGTTGTAAAATATTTGACTAGTCTCTAGTCATTGAACAATTAAGTCACAGTAGCTTAATCTATTAATGCAGTAGTACAACGGAAAGAAGATGGTCTTTGTTAATCAGTAATCTTAGATTAGAATCAGACTTTGCTCCTTGTTGACTTTATAGCCTTGGCCAAATTATTTAAACTCTCTGAGCTACAGTTTCATCATGTATTAAATGGGAATTAAAATACTTAACAGCTGTGATAGGAGGACAGAATGAGATAATATGTGTGAGAAGGCTGTAATCATAAGGCCAGGCACTACACAGATGTTTGTTTCCGCTTTGTGTTGTACTAGACCCCATTCCTCACTTCTCCTACTGCATGCATA
>PVJS01020053.1:0-33038 GCA_004027185.1 Glis glis | reverse complement strand
TCCCTGGTACCGCAAAAAAAAAAAAAAAAATAGAAAAGGATCGAGAATAGAGAATGGGGCTGTTCAGCTGCATCATCACTTGCTCTATATTGTTTTATTTATTTTATTTTTATAATGTGCTTTTATTGGTGCATTATAGACTCACATCATAATGTAAATCATGTTAAATCATGTTTTATTTGTTACCATGTGCACGTGCATCTTGCTTAAAATTGAACTTTCAACTTTTAAGGTGGATTTGATAACAAGAAATACCACTGCGGTATAGAGCTCAGGTGAGGAACAGGTTGTGATTTGAAAGCAGTATGGACTCTGGGTTGAGGCATCGCCTCTTCATTCCTTCTTTATTTTAGAGAAGAGGACACTAAGACCCAGACAGACTGAGTAATAATAGGAGGTATATACACACGATATAGCACTATCGTCTCAAAAAAGGAGAATCTGCCATTTGCAACATGGATGAACCTGTAGAACCTTATGCTAAGTGAAATAACCCAGGAACAGAAAGACAAATACCGCATCATCTCATCGACTGTGGTATCTAAAATAGTCAAACTTACAGAAGCAGAGACCAGAATGGTGGCTGCCAGAGGAGTGAAATGCAGAAGGGAAAGATGGTTGCCAAAGGATAAAATTCAGTTAAATAGGAGAAATAAGTTCAGCATGGTGATCTCAGTTAATAAGAGCATGGTATATCTCAAAATTGCTGAAACAGTAGAGGTTAAATGTTCTCACCTCAAAAATGAAAGTAGGTAAAGGGAGATAGATGTCAATTGCTTGATTTAATCATCCCAGAATGAATGCATGTATCAAAATATATTATAATCCATAAATGTGTAAATTAATATTTGTCAACTAAAAATAAAGTAATAGCTGGGCATAATAGTGCATGCCTGTAAACCCAGTACTTAGGAGGCTGAGACAAGAGGATCACAGGTTCAAGGCCAGCCTCAGCAACTTAGCAAGGCCCTCAGCAATGTAGCAAGACCCTGTTTCAAAATAAAAAATAGGGCTGGGGGTATAGCTTGGAGGTAGAATGCTCCTGGGTTCAATCCCCAGTACCACAAGAAAGTAAAAACTTTTAAAAAGTATTAGAAGCAGCTACTTGGCCTGTAGGAACCAGTTTGCATCTCTCCCGCTATTAGCCATCTCCCTTTCCCCTGTTCTTCTGGTTTCATCCTTGTCCTTCCCCTGCAAGTGCACTCTTGGTAACCTTCCTTCTTCCTCCCCCTTTTCCTCATCTCGACCGCAATGCAAAGGAAGCACAGAGTTTACGTTTTGGAGAACATGGCTCAGTCTTAATAAACTGGCATGTGTTTTCTCCTTGTAAATGTGGATATGCTTAATTTGTTTCAGGCCATTTTATCTTTCAAAATAAACTGAATTATCTCACATTTTACTTCTTCGTGGTCTTCAATTTCCTTTCTCTGTGGGTCAGTGAGCCTCCCTGGAGAAGCAGTTCTTTGTCCCAGCTGCAAAGATACCTTCCCTTCTCAGAAGAAGCAAGCCCAGTGAAGGAACTGCCTGGTGTTATACATCACATTATGGAGTAGCTGAGTTTACTTTTTTTCCTGGCAGTTTCCGCTCTTTGTTTCTTCTTTTCATTTATATCAATGTGAAGGACGCATATGTCTCCATCCTTGTTTCCATAGCCATGAAGAAATATGGCAGGGCCAAAAACAAAGGTAAAAGATTTATAGACCCTGTGAGATCCCAATTAATAGAAACCATTGGGACTATCACCCCCTTCTGCTTCTGAGGCCTCTAAACATGCAGCCGTGCTTTCCCATAAAGCAGAGCAGGTTGACACTTGAAATAAAATATCTACACTGGTGCTCAGAAAATGCTTTATATGCATTCCCGAGCCATGCTCTGTGTTTAAACTCTAGCTTTTTAGTATAATTTGAGCTTTAGAACTTAACATTTTTACTGCCTTTTTCTCCAAATAATCAATATTGATTTTACTGTATCTGTTATAATCCTGACATTAAGATTTATTTTCTTGCTTTGCTCCATGTGAGATTGTAGTTTATAGAAGGAACATTTATTCTATTCTTTCAGGAAAGCTCATGGGATAATTGTCTTGCCCCATTGGCAAATCATTCCGCTTATATTGTATTGAAAAATAATAATTGGCTTTGCCCCCTCATCAGGCTTGAACAGCTTTATTATTATTATGTCTGCTAGTACATTGTGATAACATCTTTACAGCCTTTGGAACTGTTAGGGACTAAGAAACCTGAATCCATGGAAGTAAGGTCTTAGAAGATTCCTAGTTTTCTCAGAACTCTGTTTGCTCTGAACACTAAAAAGCACATTGGATCTGAGTAGACACTTCTAAAAAAAAAGAAATAAAAATGGACAAAAAATATATGAAAAAATGTTCAACATCATTAATAATCAAAAATTAAATCAAAATGATACTGAGATTCATCTAACTCCAGTTAGAATGGCAGTCATTAAGATTATGAACAATAATAAATGTTGGTGAAGATGTGGGGAAATAGGAATGCTTATACACTGTTGATGGGGTTACAAATTAGGACAGCTGCTATGAAGAGCAGTGTGGAGGTTCCTTAAAAGACTGGGAATAGAGCCACCATATGACACAGCCACACCACTTTGGGGGATCTTCCCAACGGAATATTGAAGTCAGAATACTATAGGGATACATGAAGTATCATGTTTATAGCAGCACAATTCACAATAGCCAAACTACGGAACCAGCCCAAGTGACCTTCAACAGATAAATGGATTATGAAATTATAGTATATACACATAATGGAATTTTACTCAGTCATAAAGAAGAACACAGTTGTGTCATTGGTAGTGACATGGATGGAACTTGAGAATATTATAATAAGTGAGACTAGCTAGTCACAGAAAATGAAAGGTCATATGTTTTCACTCATATGTGGAAGCTAGAGAGAAACTGGGAAAGCAAGAGGACCTCCGATAAATGAGAGGAGATACTAGTAGAATAGTATCTGGGGAGGGAAGCAGGATGGTGAAAGGGGAGATCTGATGATGGAAACAGTTCAAATAATCTTTTGTTCATACATAAAGTTATCAATATAAATGTTAACATTATGTTTGGGTAGGAGGGAGTGGGGTAGAAGCCTGAGGGAAACACACAACAAATGCTGAGTGCCTGCATCTTTGGGTCATCCTGAACTTCACTATGATGTATGATTACAGTGCACCAACAATAAAAAATTAAGCACACCAATGGTTCACTTCTCAGAACCAATTTTAGCTCTTTTCTTTTGCCTATGTGTTTATAGATGAGAGGAGCCTACTCTTAGACCAGACGTAAGATATCTTGGGTGGTAGTCCAAGAAATGAACAAAGGCATGAATAGAAGAAACAAAAGCACCAAGAAAAGTAACCTCTTATACAGCAGCTCCCCTTTATCTGTAGTTTTGCTTTCTGCAGTTTCAGTTACCCAGAGTCAACTGTGATCTGAAAATATTAAATGGAAAATTCCAGAAAAAAAATGGTTCATACATATTAAATTGAGCACTGTGATGAAATCTCTTGCCATTGCACTCCATTCTGCTCAGGATGTGAATCAATTCTTTCTCCAGTGTATCCACACTGTATGTGCTACCTGCCCATTAGTCACCCAGTAGCTGTCTTGGTTGCCAATTGACTGTCCCTGTACCACTTGAGTTCAAGTAACCCTAGTTTTACTTAATAACAGCCCAAAGCACAAGAGTGGTGATGCTGGCAATTTTATTATTGTACATTTTTATAACTGTTCTATTTTACTAATAGTTACTATTTGTAATCTCTTACTCTGCCTAAATTGTAATTTAAACTTTATTATTGATATGTATATATAGATATAAAACAGTATATGTCGGATTGAGTATCATCTGTGGTTTCAGGCAGCCACTGGGAGTCTCGGAACGTACCCCTCCTAGATAAGGGAGATACTGTATTCATGTATTCACTATGACTTATGCAGTGGAATATTTCACAAGCAGTCTAACTTCACAGGAAGCCACAAGCTGTAGTGGAGAGAGCATAAAATCAGAAGCCAGTGAGCTTGGGATTCACCCTTTACTAGCTGTATGACCCTAAATAAATTACCTAAACTTTTTGAGCCTCAAAGTCCTGCCTTAGTAGGAATATTAACCCAGGAATATGCCATATTGTTCGGTTATGTGTATTAAACAAATGATACTATGTACAGTGATTTATAAATATAAAGTTACATATAAATATGGATTTATATAATGTCATAGTATATAAACTTATGCAAAGTATCTAGGGGAAACATAGTTGTGGGGGCTCCCCCATTCATTCATTCATTCATTCATTCATTTATTCATTTGCAAAACAAATATTTATTAGGCACCTGTGAGGTGTCAGACTCTACGCTATGTGCTAGCATTCCCAGAGGGGCTAAAACATAGGACCCTTCCTCTCCTGGATCCACAGGTAGTTGGAATAAACTCTCATGGATCTTATAGGTAGTTGAGTCCCAAAAACAAATGTCAGGTGACAGCTGTGATGAGGTCTATGAGTGTCCCAGGGAGCCATGAAAAGCCCACAACAGGGGTCTAATCCTAGATTAGATTAGCACCTGAGCGGAGGACTTGGGGGAGGAAGAGAAGACAGATAATCACTAAACTTGAGGGAAAAGCAATCCAAGCCCATGGAACAGCATATGCAAACACCCCAGGGCTGGAAGGAGCTAAAAAATAAACTGAAGCAAAGTCAATGTCCCGGAAAAGAGAGAGCACACAGTGCAGTGGCCAGAACAGAGGCAGGAGACAGGTCAAGAAGCCGACAGTGACATAATGGTAAAACAGCAACATTTGTGCCCAATAATGGCTTTATGGATCATTTGTGATTTTATGTTCATAACTTCCCTATATTACAGAAAAAAATGGATAAATGCAAGCCAGGAGGTAAAGATGGAAATAAGAAAACATGTGGCAAGGAGAGTGGTCAGTGAAGTTGAGATGGAACATTAAGGTTGGGGCTCCAGGGAGAGATCAGAGTTGAGGCCGGGAAGGCCGGCTCTATGCTGCATCGCTTATGAGAACCCAGCACATGTCACAGGGCAGACACAGGCATGGCCATGTGCTGGAGTCACAAGTGGAAACATTGCACTTATCAAGAAGGGACAGCAAAAGAAATAGAGACAAATATAAACAGGATATAGTGAAAATCACACTGGGTTGGGTGCAAGGGCTTATTCCGTACAAAAAGGGAATAATTCTGGTGCTAGAATTATGTCATTTTATGATCTACTTATCTTATCTCTGAAGAAATCTTAAATGCTGGCTAGTATAGTTCTCTGTCTTAAGGGATCCCGCAATTCCCCTGCTGTCGATAGCAGGACAGGAATCTATGCAAGGCCAGCCTGTCCCAGAGCTACCCCTTTGTGGGAAATCTTGGTTTAGGAGCAGCATTCGGTGGAGACTTTGGGAAAGTTATTACAGCCCCACGGACAGGCTGCTCCAGCTGACCTGCCAGGAGACGGAGCGTCTGACCCTGACACTCAATTAGCAGAACAGACGGTGTATAACGTATGCTTGACACTGATATGATTTAACGTTAATAACTGGTTTTCAAATATTTATTACAATGGCTGTTTTAATAAATATTTCATGAACACTATTTTTTTTTTCGAAAACCCTCTGTTGCCAGCTTTGCTGCCTTAATTTGCCTTAATGAGGATTTTTAAAAATGCAGTGATAAATTGCTTCCCTGCCCGTGTACAGGAGGCGAGGAGGGCTCTTCCAGAATATCTGTCATCTAGAGCAGTCAACCCAGGAAAGGATGAAGAAGCAATATAGAAAGACCAGAAAAGAGGGACAGACAGCTGCTCTGCTGCTTGGTCAGCCCACCAAGGAGGAGAAAAGGTGTCTATGATAAAGGACACGGAGACTTGGGACAAGCTACTGGTCACTGTGGAGCATGGGATCTTCACATAAAATCCTGGACAACATCCCAGAAATGAAGAATTTCAGCCCAGCTGGCTCAAGGGGCAGAGGAGATCAGAGCCAGGTGAGGGTCCTGCAGCCTAACAAATAAATGCTTCGGAAGGAGAGAGGCCCCTGCCACCTTGGACTCCTCTGAGGACCCTGTCACCAGCCCCCACAGAGCTTGTCAGAGGTGGCTGCCTCTGCCCCCACCTAAGTTTCCATTTGTGGGGTTGTCTTGTCCCACTTTTTGAACCATTCATTTGAATATTTCTGAAATTAGAACCCTTTTCACGAACCAAGTGCACATTCCACGGGGAAGTGCGTCTTGTTTTCCCTGGAAAGCTGCTTTTAAAACAAGGCTGCATCTACTCACTGAGGATGGCTACGAATGAGAAAACAGGCGGCATCCACAGCTGCATCCTTCCCCGGCCGTAACTCTAGCACCCAGGCCCTGCTGCCTGACAACCCCATTGCTCCTCATGGCTCTAGCTGCCACTCCTCCCAGGACACCCATGTCACCACTGCAGCAGTCTCCCCTCCCCACGCTCTTGGCCATGCCAGGCTCACTGCCCCTTGCTTCTGGATGATTATCTTTCACAGCAGGACTCCAGTCCAACCCTGCATACCCACCTAGCAACATTGCTTCCTTGCATTGATCAAATTCATGTTCCTTCTTAGACTGGGAGACTTGTCCCTTCTACCTGTCCAGAGACAAAAGTGTTCCCCTGAATGACAGGCAACCCAATGGAAACCCCTCCATTTCCCACCACTACCTCCAACAGGGCCACTTCTGGAACTGTGCTTGTCTCTTGCAGCCCTGCCTCAGGAGGCGACTTTCACAGCTGAGTCACTCCCCCAGAGTCTGTCTCATTCCAGTGTTCAGTCGTCTGCCCTCTGGTTCCAGCATCTCACCACCCAGTTCTTGTTGCCTTATGTGACCTCAAATGCTATGTGTTAATTGTGTTCGGAGCAATTTCTTCCTAGTGATTATGTTCACTGCTGAGTTCCAGCAGATGCGATCCATGCTGCATTTTACCCTAGCAGAAGCCCTGGGAGTCGTGCAGTGCTCAACCTGTGCAGTTCACTATGTTAACCCTGCTCTCCAACTTCCCCCGTTTGCCAAAATCGCAAAACGTTGGCTTCCACATACCCACTTGGGGAGATCCTAATCCTAGACAGAGGAGACAATTAAGCAGGGCAAGCATTTGGGGGATATTTATTATGTTCTGTGCCATATACTGTGGATACAAAGAAAAGAAAGATGTAGAAGAGATGAACACATACTTGCATACACAGTTGTTTGAGTTCTATGATGCCGGTATGCTCCGAGGACTATAAGTTAGGGGCTCCTAGCCAAGTCTATAGAGGTGGGGTGGAGCAGATACAATGGGGCATGCCAGAACCAGTCTCATGTTGACTAGAATTAGCCAGGTGACTCTTCAGTGGATTGAAAGTGGAGGTGGGGCACTGCAGAAAAAGAGCATCTGAGCACAGAAACCTACCTGCCTGTCCCCCTCTCCCCTCCCCAGAGATTAAGTGACTTTCGATAGAGTTTAGTGTAGATGGAACATAAAATATGAGTCAGAAAATACCAGGGTGAGAGTTACTAGCCATATCACAGAGGGGCTCATCTATCTTGATAAGAAACTCCTTCTTTGGGCTGGAGATGTGGCTCAGTGGTAGAGCGCTTACTTAGCATGTGGGAGAGCCAAGGTTTGATCCCCAGCACTGCAAAGAAATAAAAGAAAAAGAAAAAAAAAAAGAAACTCTGTCTAATCCTGCAGGAAATGGGGAATCATTAAAGAGTTTTAAAAAGAGGAATATGACTGGATTTGTGTGTTGAATCACCCATCACTCTGATAGCTCTGGAAAGAATAGATTTGAGCAGGACAAAATAAGGTAGAAAGTCCAACCAATTGTCAATGACGCAGTAATTTTATATATAGAAGATGCTGATGCTCTTAACTAATAGTAACATGGCCAGTATTTATTGAGTGCCTGCTACATGCTGGGTACTATTCGAAGCCCTTAAAAACATTACATATTTAATTTTCATAATACCTCTATCAGAAGGCGCTATGAAGATTTCTATTTCAGAAAAGAAAATGAGATACAGAGAGTTGAACTTGCCCATGGCCACATAACTGAAAAAGCTGCAGGACTGAGCAGAGGGGGAAGATTCTAGAAGGATTTAGGAAGCCCATCAAGGTGACTACCCAGTGTTAGGACAAGGGGTGGGGAAGCAAAGGAAGTGGAGAATCCTTCACTAGTGTCTTGTAGCCCTCAGCAGGGAGTGAGATGGCTAACAAACGATTTAGGAAAAAGTTTATAACCTCAGGGGACTAAGATCGTGAATTTGGCTTGTAGTCTGAGTCTGAGGCACCTGCGGGACATCCAGGTGGTAATGATTTTAAGCCAAAGCAGAGGGGAGTGGCCTCGGTCAGAGGTCAAGATCAAAGGCCCCCCACATATAGCTGGAAGCTGTGGCAGTCAGAGAGGCCTGTTTAAATGCTGAACCTGCCTACATCCTGTCCTTGGCCTGCATAAGTATAATCAGGGAAATTATTCTGATTCCCAGCTTTCGGAGTTGATAGAAGGTGTCTAAAATGATAAAGGCACTGGTGTAGCCTGTTATGTCACAGAACTGTCCAGGCTCCAGGCTGCAGCTGTGCGTTACTGAGCAGCAGCCATTCCCAGGCTAACCCCCTCACCGATTCCTCTCCAAGTCATTCTGCTGATCCTTGCCCCTTGAGGGCATCTGGAGGAGTAATAGTGAATTCATCCCATGCTCAGATAACGCAGATGAACCAGTGGCAAAGAGGCTGGGATGGTGCCAAATGAGAGCCTCCCATTTTCTCAGGAACTATTGAATGAGCTTTAAAAAAAAAAAAAAACAATCTGAAGGGATAAACTAGGAGAAAGGCTGAGCGAGGAGGTTATGACCTCCCAGCAGCAGAGAACCCATTTCTGGTCCCTTCTCTGGCTGTGTCGCCACAGAGCAGGACAAAGGATATTTGGAAAGCCAGGACAGCTGTCAAGGGGAGGCTTGATTTAAGGTCGCATAGGGAAGCCCCGCTGTGTCGATGCTGATAAATTCAATCTGCTTCTTGGTTTAGCGGCAATGTATGATTGCTTCTTTTGATTCTGACAAACCCAAAGGATGAACATAAAAGCTTAGGTTGTGGGAGGTGGGAGCAGAAGGGGGTGATGCCTGGGCTTCGCAGTACCACTCCAGCAGTCGTCCAGACGACCATGGACCTCCTGGCTGAGCTCTTAGGAGCAGGAGCATGGACTGAGAGGCTGATGCATCAGGAGGGAACCCAGAGGAGAGAGAGGGCAGCACTTCAAAGATTGGCAGAGGAAGAGCCATCCACAAGGAAGGAACAATTACACAGGAAGGATAAACCGAATCGGACGTGATGTGAGAGGAAGGAAGCTGCCGGGGACACAGTAAACCTGGCCTGTGTAAGGGACAACTGAGAGGTTGCCGGTGGCCTTATCAGAGCAGTGCAAACCAGAGTGCAGGGCACTGGGGAAGTGGAAATGGATTATAGACTATGAGGCTTGAATAACAAGGGTCAGATAGAAATGCAACAGCTGCTGAAGAGAGACAATGTGTAAGGAGGAGGATTTTATACAGTGAGGATATACCCATTTCCTAGGATTGCTGTAACAAATTTCCATAAACTTGGTGGCTTTAAACAACAGAAAGGTACTCTCCCAAGCCAGGGGTGGTGGCACACACTTGTAATCCCAGTACTTGGGAGGCGGAGACAGGAGGATCCAGGTTCGTGGCCAACCTCAGCTACTTAGTGAGGTCCTCCACAACTTAGTGACACCCTGTTTCAAAAAATAAAAAATAAAAAATAAAAAGAATAGCCGGGCGTGATGGCGCACGCTTGTAATTCCAGTACTTTGGGAGGCGGAGACCGGAGGATCCAGGTTTGCGGCCAGCCTAAGATCTTTCTCTCTCTCTCTCTCTCTCTCTCTCTCTCTCTCTCTTTCTCCCTCTCTCCTTAGTGAGGCCCTCCGCAACTTTGTGAGACCCGGTTTCAAAATAAAGTATAAAAAATAGGGCCAGGGGTGTAGCGCGGAGGTAGAACGCCCCGGGTTCAATCCCGGTACCGCAAAAAATAAAAAAATAAAAAGAATAGAAAGTTACCGTCCCAGGATTCTGAAGGTCATAAGTCCAAAACCAAGGTGTTGGCAGGGCCACCTTCTCTCCGTAGGGTCCAGGAGAAGATCTGTTCCTTGCCTCTTCCAGCCTCTGGTGACCACGGCTTTCCGTGGCTTGTGACTTCATCGCTCCAGCGTCTCTCTGCTTTCACCTTCTCTGTGTGTCTGTCTAAAACTCCCTCTGCTTCTAAGAAGGTCACTTATGATTGGATTTAGGGCCCACTTGGATAATCCAGGACAAGTTCCTCCATTCAAAAAATTAACTTAATCACATCTTTTGCTGTATAAGGTGATATTCACTCTTTTGCCATATAAAGTAATATCCACATGTCCTCAAGATTTGTAAGTGAATATATCTCTTGGAGGCCACCTTTTCTGCCTACCACAGAGAGAGCAGCATACTTCTGGGTAGATGAGAGAAAATCAAAGGGAAGAAATTATTAAAGAAATGAGAAGAGATAAAATATCAGGGCAAAATTCTAAAGGAGTCAACCACCTTTCAAAGGACTGATAGATGGTGTTAAGTTTGCAAAGCATGAATCTTTACTGTTGCTGGGCTAAATGTGCAGTTCCAGGATAGGAGCAGGAGCTGTGTACTGTTGAATCAGGACTAGGGCTTTGCTAGTTGGTGTGTTGCCTGGGTCGCATTCACAATGTGCCCTGTGCCAGGGAACAGAGCAGCACAGTCGGAGGTACTGGAGCCAGGCCATTCTCAGCAGTGCAGCAGCACAGACCAGCTTGTCAGCCCTGCCAGTTGTCACCTTCGTTATTGCTGAGAACACAGACAAGAGGCACTGAAAGTAGGGCTTGCAGATTTGATGGGGAAAGGGGTATTCCCGGGGAGAAAGAACTCAGGGCAGAATCCAGTCCTGGGAGAGGAGGAAGAAGAAGGTCCTGGGTGGGGAAGAGGTGCCCAAAGGCAGGCAGCAGAGCTCCCCACAGGATGCCCAAACAAGGGGAGGTTGGCAGTGCTGACAGGAGGGCCGAACCAAGGGGCTCAGAACTGCTGGCAGCCCCCCCTACCTGGGCTTCACCCTCTGCACACAGTTGGGTTCGCAGGATGCAGCCAAGTTTCCTCCATTTTCATGGACTCCCCTTACCAGGCATGTGTTCTTGGGCAACTCTCTCCACCTCAATTTTTTTCTAGGCCTCAATTTTTTTCACCAATAATATGGAGCTAAAAAAGGACCTACCTACTTCAAAACGTTGCTCAGAGGCTTTTGATGGAAGATGGCTTTTAGCTATTATTACTTGTGTCTGGGACTTGGAGCCTCAGTATGATTCATAGGCAGGTTGGCACCACATAGTGATGCTTCAGCAATGATGGGCAGCATATACCACAGCAGTTCCATACATAGCCTCGGTGTGGGGTAAGCTATACACCATCTAGCCTTATGTAAGTATACTTTATGACATTTGAGCAATGATAAGATCGCCTAAGGACTCACTTCTTGGAACGTGTTCTATGGTTAAGCAACATATGACTGTACTACAGAATCCATAGGGGACTCATCTCTCCTTTTTGGAGTCCACATTTTCCACTCTTGCTACAATGCCCTGTTCTCCAGGTCACTAGCAAGTGAACTTCATCCTCTACTCCTCCCAACACTTGCCAGGGGAATTTTGCTCCCCAAAACTGGAAAGAGAGGCCCCACAGCATCCCACAGTCCTGCGGCTACCCCTCCCTGCCCTTTAAGTCAGGGGGCTCTGTTTATTTTCCTGATGGCAGCCTTTTCTTGCCTGCTCTTCTGCAGCCCAGGTATCCATGAGGCATTTTGTTCCAGATGCTGGCAAATTGTGTAATTCTGCTCAGCATGAAAAATATTTCCCCAATGCTTACAGACCTCTGGAAAAGCGGGTGTTTGCAAGCCTGCCAGCCAATCACCAACACTTAGCTGGAAACTCAGGGGCCTTTAATCATCTTTGTCCAAACATAGAAAGAGCAGCAAGGAGCAGAGATGGAATTCTTGCTGGTTAAATCCAGGGAAGTCATGCAATCCCTCACCTGCTGAGCTCCGGATGCAAGCCTCTAAGGAGGCATTGTTTGTTTGTCTTTCTGGAAGCTGTGTCTCCAGGAGGTTGGTGAGAAGACAACAGATGAATCAAAGGGACTCCCTTCTGCAGCAGGACCAGTGGGATGTAAAAAGTCATCCAATAAGGAAGTTTAATGTGACTGCTGACAGGTACCAGGCTCCTCCAGGGTAGGGCCGGAGATGGCTACTGAAAGTCTGCGTTTGTTGCCTTGTTACTCAAAGTGTCCAAAACCCAGCAGTGCCAGCAACACCCAGGGACTTGAGAAATGCAAACTCTCAAGCCCCACCCCACACCAGCTGCATCAGAATCAGCATTTTTTTTTCCATTTTTAGGTACTGGAAATTGAACCCACGGGCATTCTACCTCCATGCTACACCCCCATCCCTTTTTATTTTTTATTTTGAAACAGGGGAAGAAAGTTGCTGAGAGCCTTGCTTAGTTGCCTACTTAAGCCTTGCGGTTCTTCTGTCTCAGCCTCCCAAGTACTGGGATTACAGACACGTACCACCAAGCCAAGCCGGGCTCAGAATCCGCAATTTAACAAGCAACTTTCCTGAGGGCTCCCTTCGCAGGGTAGTTTCCAAAGCACTGATTTATGCAACACGCATAAGGATTCCACCCCCTTTCCCACCTCAAAATACCTCCTTCCATTAAATTCTGCTGAAGATGCCTGGAATTTATACATTAATCATTCCTCAATTAAGACTGGAAATTTTCTTAAAGAGGTTGTAATATAGAGTCATTATTCCAACAGGGTCCCACTTCTTCTGCAGGCCTCAAGCTTCTTCTGCAGGCCTTCGAGGAATGATAAGGTTATATCTTCCTTAAAACCTTTTGTTTCTCACCCACAGGGCGTTTTGAGTCCTCTACCCGCAGCAGCACTCACAAACAATGTTTATTACAAGCCCATGTGTTTGTTTCCTTAATCACCAGCGATGGGAACCAGCCCAGAGGCACATTGAAGCAGTGATGGTACGAAAATATCATTAACATGTCAAAATGCCCACCTGCTCCTGGTGCTGCATGACAATCTCCGGGCATGGCTGATGGCCTCCCAAAGATGACAGTGGAGTCTTTACTTTCAATAGGCAAGAAATTAAAACAATATTAGATTCCTAAGCAGCTCCTTATGGGATGTCTATTTTTTAGATTTCCAACCCTATACCTAGCTTAGTGTCTTGCATACTGTTGGTTCTAATGTTTGCAGTGTAGACTACTACCTTGCCTGAATGCCTGTTATGTGCCAGACATTGAGTTTAGGCATCCTCTTTCTCTCTCACTGTCTATCCATGTCTCCATCTGTGTAGCTACCTACCAATCCCCACAGGGTACATATTCCTCACACCTACCCCAGGGAGTAGGTAATTCATCATGACCTTTCCCAAGGTCATGCAGCCAGCAGGTGACTGAGCCTGTCACTTGACTCCAAAGCACACACTTCTCACCAGGCTATTTGTATTCTTCTCCAGGTAAAGGGCTGAATGGATGGATGGTGAGAGATCACATTAGGGCTCCTTGGCGATGTTTGTTCTTAAAGGCATCACCCAAAATACAACCGAGGGTAAAGGCTCATTTTTATTGACCTAAAGAGAGAGAGCAGCAGCTGCCATTGCCACCAGAGCCAAGCTTCAGGGGCTGGTCACCTCTACCTGAAGGTTGTCCCTCATGCACTTTAACACAGATTTTATTGGACACAGGAGGAAACAAGCAAATTAGGATTCAGCATAGGTAGCTAAGCAAATGCTCAATTCCTTCTGGGGGAACTCAAGCTATGGAAATGAAAAACAAAAGCAAAGATCAAAAATCCGGTTCAGTAAGTGTCAAGGTGAAAACTAGGATTTGTACAGTTCCCCCATCGTCAGCTTTTTCCCCATGGTCTGCGGAGTCCAGATGCCCCCATGGTATGTGATTAAAAGTTCTTCGTTTGGTGGTTCCCCCTCTTGCCTTCATCTTTTTTGGTCTGAGCTGACACCAGAGACAATTAGGGACTGTATAATCATTGCTGCTGGGGCTGAGCTTCCACATCCATTCCCCTCAAAAGGGACTCATTACCATATTAAGCATCTTTCACTTGACAAAAATCAGTGAGAGTGTTTCCCTCCGTTTCCCCCAGAACACAGACTGGAGTGTCAAAAGGCAGAGGTGATGGGAGCCACCGAAGAGGACTAAATCATCAGAAACTTCTCTTTATCTTTCATAGCATTTATTTCCTTTGATGTTAAAATCTCCTTCCTCTTCTTGTGTTTTATTTATTTGTGTTTTTTTTTTAATTTTTTCCCTCCTCTTTTTTTAACTGCCATTCAGAGCTGCTATCCTTTCCGCAAGAGCCCTGAACTTGCCAACGTCAATTGGAAAGGTCGGCCCAGCTCTGGCAGTTTGAGTCATCACATAGCCCTACCCCCAGAGGCTGACCTGCCTGTCAGCCCAAATGTAGCCAATGGGACCCAAAGATCTCACTCATGATTGGCAGCTGGTTTGAGAACAAGCAGGTCTTGTTCACCATTTTCAATAAACAGCCTAGAAAAGAAAAGCAACTCACAGAAGCCAACTTTGCAACAAGCCCTGCAGTGCTCCCTGACTTTAGGGAAAATGAAGTGGAGATCTGGATCGATTGTCTAAATAATTCAAACCCCAAACACCGTTTCCCCTAGAAACACTCAAATAATTGAAGCCAAGGGGGCTTTGGGGGTGATCTTCATCAATAACTTCCCTCGTCTACTACATCACTGGCTCTACCTATCCCAGGATGGTGTCAGTAAGGCCACTGGGTGGGGGGACAATGGGAGTCATTTATCAAGTGCCTTCTATGTATCAGGCAGTGGTCAAGGGGTTTCGCATACATTATATCATTCAAATACAGTGATGTTTCTCCTAGTGACACAGAAGCATCATTGTTGTGCAAATATTAGTGTGCTTACACAAACCTAGATAGTATAGGTCAATCACTCCACCTTCTTTCTTTTTTTTTTTTTTTTCGGTACCAGGGATTGAACCCAGGGGCGTTCTACCTCCGAGCTACACCCCCGGCCCTATTTTTTATATTTTATTTTTGAAACCGGGTCTCACAAAGTTGCAGAGGGCCTCACTAAGTAGCTGAGGCTGGCCGCGAACCCAGATCCTCCGGTCTCCGCCTCCCAAGTACTAGGATTATAAGCGTGCGCCACCACGCCTGGCCTTTTTTTTCTTTTACTCTGTGTGTGTGTGTGTGTGTGTGTGTGTGTGTGTGTGTGTGTATAACTGGAGATTGAACCTAGGCATGCTCTACCTCTGAGCTACACCCCCAGCCCTATTTATTTATTTTTATTTTGAAACAGGGTCTCGCTAAATTGCTGGGGGTCTTGTTAAGTTACCGCATTTAGCCTCAAACCTTCGATTCTCCTGTCTCAGCCTCCCAAGTACTGGGGTTACAGGTGTGCACCACCACACCCTTCTCCATGTGGTTTCTTGATGTGATCAGGAGAGATGCTAAAGGTGAGATGTACAAGGCTGCGGCAGGCATCAATGACATACTGTTTCATAGTAAGCTTTTTTATAAGTAGAAAGAGTATACTCTAAAGTAAGAATTTAAGTGTATAGTAAATACACAACCCAGTAACACAATCAATCATTATTCTTAGGAAGCATTCTGTACTATGCACAATTGTATGTGCCACACTTTTATACAACTGACAATGCAGTAGATATATGTTCAAGACCAGCATTACTACAAACATATGAGTAACATGCTGCACCAAAATGTTGCCTTACGATAGCTATGAAGTCACTAGGTGATGGGAATTTTCCAGCTCCATTAGGGAACTATTAAAGATGTAGTCCATTGTTGACTAAATGTCATTAAGAGGAACATGATGACATATACCCACTAAGAAGATCTCAGCCTTCACCTGCCCAATTTGGGACTAGTGATATATTCAAAGGATCACAGTCCAGAAGTCATAAATAAAGGAATTGTAACCTCAACTCTTTAATCCAATTCGTAAGACAGAGTAACATATCCCCAAAAAACAGACAAACAGCCTCCACTCAACTCCAGAACTCTCCTGCCCTGCAGCTACCTTGGATCTCTTCTCTAACCCCCCCCCCACTCTCCCCAGACTCCTCCTGGAGCCCCAACAAGAGGTTCTGGTCCTTTGTTCTCTTCTGTTACCTCCCACCTCTCTAGTCACATCTCTCTTTGCTCATTCCCTTGATTCTACATCACAAAAACCGCAGAACTAGCTGTCAAAGGCTGAATTCTCATTAGGATGAAGGAGGAAGGAAGGCTGTGCAGGCTGCAGACAAAGACAAAATTTTCTTCAGTGGGTTGGGGCTGGCTGGGATAGGGGAAGGAGAGGCTGGGAACACTTGCATGGTAAGGAAATTTGTACCTGTCTCACAAGCTGCATGACAAGTTCCAGAAGAAGATATCATCTCTATTCCATGGTGAGAAATCTGAAACCCAGGTGAATTGTCTGAGGTTATAGACCTAACAAGTGATAAGAATTAGAGACACAATTTGTATGACAACAAAGCCCACCATTTCTCCACCAAACAATGAATCTCCCATGGAAAAGATAAAATGAATCTGAGATGATAACAACAAAAGCAATAAGATTTTTAGGATTTCTCATCACCCGCCAGTGAAACCGATGTATTACAGGTGGAGGGTAGAATGAAAGAACATTGCATCTAACTCCTAGTTGGCTTGTGATCCACAAATATTCCTTAAGCCCTTATCCAGCTCAGTCAGTTCCTCCTGGCAATATATAGGTATGCTTTAGCTTTCCCTAATAAATACAAATTCATGCATTCGACAAATATTAGTGAAATTCCTGCCATGTGAGGAGGTCAGGTGAGCAGAAATACAATGGGATCCTTGCCCTAAGAGGCAAAGGTCAGAGTTGAGTTGTGGAGACTGGCATTTAAACAATTAGAGCCATGCACAGTAGTAAGAGAAAAAACTGGGAAAACACTCAACTGGGCCTGGGTTGATCAGAGAGACTTAGCATTTGACACTATTCCTGGAGACTTGTGCCCTACAACCTTCTTAATGGTTTCTCTTAGTTTTTGAGGTTATCTTTAACTGTCCTCAATTTTCATACTTTACAAGTGTGTTCTACCTAATCCTTAAAAAAAACTGTTAAAATGATCAGGCCCCAAAGTCACACCCTTCCAGGAGTCACATGGAAAAATCCTATTTCCTTGGCCCCTAGACAATTCAATTCTATTATCATGGGCATAGTTTAATAAATACTTTTGAGTACCTACTGGGATATAATCACAAGCTCCATAGCCTCTGGCCTCATGGAGTTTAAAGTCTATTGGAGGAGATAAATTTAATGAAACCTTTGTGAAATGTGTATAACATTTCATATATAAGAAGATAATATTTCTACGGTGCCCTGAAACCATAAAAGAGACGGGATGACCCAGGGTGGAAAGGAAGGTAGTCAGAGATTTTGCAAATAATCAATGCTTAAGCCAATATCAAAAGGGGAGAGAAGATTAAGACATGCAGAAGGAACAAAGAACCTAAGGTGAGACTGAGAAGCAAAGCAAGAGTCTCAAGGAACAGTGATGTGTTTGCTGTGGAGGGAAGGAGGGCAAGCAAAGGGCAAAATGAACCCTGGTAGGCAAGCAGGGGCCACAGCATACAGGGCCTGTGAGCAGGGTAAATATATTCTTCTTTATCTCATGAGCAATGTGAAGCCTCTCGTGCCATGGTATGGCAACTCCAGACCTGCATTTTAAAAAGATTACTTGGACTTCTGCCTGGAGAATAAACTGCAGAGCGACAAGAATGGGAGTATGAGACGAGAGACTGTTGCAGTAATGGGGGGGACCTGAGAAGGGAGGAAAGAGCAATGGGCTTAGAATTTTAAAGGTGGTTCTGGTGGTGAGGTCTTCCCCAGACTAGGCAAGGAAGCCTGAGCAGAGGAGTCATCTTTGTTTCAGTCTCCCAGTCTATAAACGAGGAAAGATGCTTTCTACCTTCTTCCCAGGGTGCTTCTGAAGATCAAATTAAGTAATGGAAATGAAAATACAAAATGTACCATAATAGGACCTAAATAGCAGTGAGGCAATTAAAATATATTTAGTGCGTATCTACTGCTCTAAGTCTGAGCATTCAAATACGTGAGCCATCCGAAAGAAACGAAGCCTGAAGAAAATAATGTAATTTTTAAAAAATTAGTGCACATTCTGGGAGATATCTGAGAGAGGATTTTGAAGAGAATATTGTACAGGAGAGAGAGAGAGAGAAAGGGGGGAGAGGTTGAGGGAGAAAGAGAAGTGGTGCTAAAACCATTTATTTTAGTAATTTAGAACAGACCCTGTTTCCAAACAAAAAATAAAATAAGGTAAGAAATAAAATAGGGCTGGGAGTGTAGCTTGGACACACACACACACACACACACACACACACACACACACACACAGAATGAGAAGAAAGAATAAGACAGATCTGTATAGAAAAAGGTTCATTCACGCCCTCTTGATGCTCATTCTGCCTCCATCTCTGCTGTTTCAAGAATGTACTTTTTAATCAGAAGGACACTTTTTTTGGTACTGAGGATTGAACCCATTCTAGCTCTGAACCACACACCACTCCTATTTTAATTTTTATTTTTAAAAAGGGTCTCACTAAGTTGCTGAGCCTGGCCTTAAACCTGTGATCCTCCTGTCTCAGCCTCCCAAGTACTGGAATTATAGGCATGTGCCACCACGCCCAACTAGAAGGACACCTTTTTAAATAATCCAGAAAGTTATTTACTTTCCCTTTTTAAAGCATTGTCTCCATTTTCTACATTTTTCCCCATGTGAGCCTTTGCCTAATATAATTACTCACTTAATAACGTTCTCCTGACCAAAAGGAAAAAAAAAAATTTTTAAAAAGCAGAGAAAAGCAAGTCTCCTTCTGAATTTTCAGAAAAGCTGATTTCCAGAAAGTACAGAAATAATTTCTTATTTTGCTCCTGTTCTGCAATTATATCACAACTTCTTGGCTTTTTAAATGATGAATAAGTTAATCCTATTATTCATCTTAATAAAAAAATTCTACTGAAACCCTTTTAAGTTTTATGACAAATGGGGTGTCTTGAATTCACAAAGTACTTGGAATATGGAGCAAAAATTCCCCACCGATCTCCAAAGAAGGGCTTTCAGATCACTGCAGTTCCCCCTGAATATTCCCTCTTGGAACCAGCTTGCTCTGTCTTTTTCTTCTGCTGGCTCTTTCCCACGGATGGCTTTGTTCCTAGAACCTTCACTCCACACAGCATGTCAAATGCTTCGAGAGCTTGGAGAGATGGGCTTCTGTCTCCTGATGCCAAGCCCAGCCATGCCAACTGTACAGGAATCCAGGGCAGCGGGGTGAGCGCCACCTGCGCTTGGCCTCCTTTCCCTTCCAGCCTCTGCGCTGGCTTCCCCAGGCTCTCTCAGAGAATGACCGAGTCACCTTGAAGCAGAAACACATCAGCGTGTGAGTTCTGCAACAACGTGATTGAAATTATCCTGCCAGCCTGGCAGATAATTATCTTAATAAGAAATTTTCTTTGAAAACATAGATTCGACAAACCACCTCTTGATCTCCAAACCCGAACCAAGCAAACAGCTCCATCTCAAAATATGATCTTAGAATGAAATTAATATTGATTATGAGGGATAAAAAGTACCGCATGGAAGACAGTAAAAATTATTTCAGATTAGGAGGGGGAATTAAGAAGAGAATAAAACCAAAGTATTAGCAAAGCACTATAAAATGACAATAAAGTCCACTGTTGTTAAATCACCAAGTTAATTAATAGAAGATTCTGAAAGAATGCATTAAGTTACCACCAAATTGTGTGACCTGTTTTTAAAAATGTTCCACAGATTAGAAAACCAAGGAGATTTGGAGAGAGGGACATGAGGACAAGAGGCTGTGTACTACAAAATAGGATTGAATTGTGTTAAAATTACTCATGCACTCATTCATCCACTTAACACGTATTTCACATGAGCCCATTATGCGCGAGTATGAGTCAAGTGCTACAGAAACAAAGGACAAATCACTGTCCTCAAGGTACTTAGACATAATCCAGAGGAGGCTGTAGCACTATGAAAACCCATTAAGACCCAAGTTTTTGATTCTGCAAGTATTTCAATAAAATTGACATAGGTACATTAGATCAGAATCAAGAGCTTATATATTATAACAATTTCTATTATAATTTGATTATTATATAATTGTACTATATATTATATAATTATGGTATGTAGTATATTTAAATTTTTATAGGTCTTCTGCATCTGAGACAATGGGACAAAATGGCTTTAACGATGAAAAATGGGCTTAAAAAAGGAGACCTAAAAGAAGAAAGACAATGCAGAGTTTTACTAGAAGAGTCAGGAAATTACCAACCACCCCCACGTCGCCACCTACACAATGGTGGAAGAAGTGGGCGATTCCTGTGTGTATTTTGGGTTTGCTCTGTTGATGGAAATGCTACTGCGTGGAGGTAGGCACAACACAGAAGAGGAGGTGATTCCTGCTGACAATCTTCCAGACTGAACAGGTGCAGCATGCAGGACTCTGGAATGCAAAAAGCAGGCGATGGGTGCTGAACTGGTATCTAAGACAAGGGACAAGTTTAAGGACAAAAAGAGAGAAATTGCTCCTTACATGTCCCTGACTATATATAAAGAGGGCTCTGTGAACCCAAGAGGGCAAACCACAGACTGGGAGAGTTCTTGGATGTATGTTATTCTTTATTACTAGGGGGCTGAACATCGGAGTAGACAAGAACACGCATCCTGAAGGCAACCTGCTCTCATTCCTATCCTGAATCCACCACTAACTAGCTGAACAATCCTGGGAAAGTAATTTCCTCTTCCTCTGCCTCCCTTCATTACCTTTAAAATGGGAACAATCATGGGACTACCTCTTGGGCATGTTGCAAATATCAAATAAGTTTTTGCAGGTAATGCCCTCAAGTTCATTTCCAGCGTGGAGTAAACAATAATCATTTAATATACAGTGTTTTTCATTTAAAAACTAGATTTCAATAAAGTCTTGAGTTACTGAATGTTTGTAATATTATGAAATAATGAATGAGAACACTGGACCTCGTCTCTAGGGCATACTGAAAGTATAAAAAGGGAAAGATCTTAAAGGAAAAACTGATTTGGCCAACACATAGAAGTCAGAAACTTACAAAAAGGAGTTTATAGAGGAGGATTCAGAGCCCTGAGTTCCAGGAGCTATGTTAGTCAGCTTTCTGTCACTCCAACAAATACCGGAGGTGACCAACTTAGAAACAGAAAAGGTTTACTTGGGCTCACAGTTCAGGAGGTTTTGGTGCATGATCGGTTGGACCCATTGCTTCAGGTCTGTGGTGAGGCAGCACAGCGTGTGATAGAACAAAACTGCTCAGTTCATGGCCAGGACGCAAAAGAGAAGAAGAGGAGGGGACTGGAGTCCCACAATCCCCTTCAAGAGCACACCCATAATGATGTAAGGACCTCTCACAAGGCCCCACCTCTCAGAGATCCCGTCGCCTCTTAATGGTATCAACCTGGGGGCCAACCCCTGAACACAGAGGCCTTTGGGGGACATTCAAGATCCAAATTGCAGCAGGAGCCCTTCCCTACCATGAGATTCGATTCTCCTTTCAAAGATAGTTTTGAAGGGTCTGGCTTTTATATTTATTATGGCATTTCATGCTAGTGCCCAAAAAGAAATGTGAAAACCATGTCATTTCTTTGCATAAAATCCTGCAGTAATTTCTGATTAGAATAAATTACATGCTCTTAATCTTTCAAGCTAACTCCCAGTGAGGCTCCTGGGTATATTAGCCAGGACCGTGGCTTTCAAGTCATCTCACTGGCCCAAGTCCATTGCCTTTAAGTCAGGTAAGGAGAGATACCATGCAAAGCAGGCACAGGCATGCCTACACACACCTCCAGTGTCATGCATGGAAAATGTAAAAGAAGAATTATTAAGGAGAAACCTAGGAGCCAGAGGACACAAAGTGCCCAGGGCTCGATTCTTATCCACAAAGATCTCTACAGATGATTGACATGAGCATTCACACCCTGGAAAAGGTTCTAGATGAGGATCCTATTGTTCTATGTAAATATGTTGCACTACACTTTCATAGGAGAATCGAGAAGTGGGCAGGGAACATCTACTCAACAGTGTAACCGTGGGATTCTTCTTTTCAAAGAAATGGCATTTATTAGAAAAGGAGAAAGACTCTGGGGCTCAGCAGCCGGCAGAGATCCACTGTATTGAGCTAATTCAGAGCTGCTGAGCTGATGTCTTGCTGAGCTTTCCAAGTGGGGAGAGGGTGAATCTCCAGGGCCCCAGTGCCTGAGCACTATGTATGTGTCAGAGATGCTGAAGGCTTCCCTTCACCAACACATCCACCTTCATTGCCTTAATTGCCACCCATTAACTGATGTCTCCTACATCAAACACTCTAGTCATAATTTCTTACAGAACTGCAAATGGATATCTTTTCTTGCTTGTCTCACAATATCTCCTACTCACCATATCTAAAACCAGCAGCCTTCTTTCCCCCAAATTTTCTCCTCTGCTTAATTTTTCAGTTACACTTGATTTTTTCATTTGATGGATTTTTCTATTGTCTATTTGATGGACCCACCATCCAAACCAGAAACCCAGAAGCCTTCTTCATCTCCTCCTTCCACAAATGGCTCATATTCATGCATCACCAAGCCAGGCCAATTGTTCTTTTTTTTCCTATATGTTCTTCTCATTGTCTCCTTGCTTGCAGCTAGTGCCTTAACTCAGATATTCATCCATTTCTTGTCTATATCATCCTATGGTTTCTTACCAGGGCCCCCTATCTCAAATCTCTCACTATTATTAGTTGCCTGAACTCCAAAGTGGAGTATCTCATTCTTTTCTCAAGCTTAAAACTCATTAAAACTCTTCACTGTCTAAATTCTTTAAAATGAAAAGAGGATCCAAGATGGCGACCAAGGGAGACACCACACTACGATCTCTCTGAGACTTGGATCTCAATCGCCATGAAAGCAACCTCTCCACAGGAGAAGGAAAGCAACAAAAACTTGAAGTAAACAACGAAAAGTTTGAAACACGATGGAATCAAAGACAGAATACAAAACAGATGAAAGTAAAAAGCTCCAAGCACCTTACCTAAGGAACGGCGGCAGCGCCATCTTGGCCGGAACACGCTGGCCGCTACCGGCATTGCGGCTTCCACACGCCGCCGGCAGAGAAGCCAGAGCCCTGTTGCAAGTTCAACTGCAGATCAGCAGAGACGAAAGCAAGCAGCGGCTCCTCCACACTCAACACACCAAACGGCGGCGGCCACAGCGGCTGCAGCGGCGCCATCTTGGCAGGACTTTACCGGCAGCTACCAGCATTGTGGCTCCTGCACAAGTCCAGCGGAGATGTCAGCGACCTGCTGTGAACCCAGAAGCCGCAGGATAGCAGCAGTGAAGGCGAGCAGCGACTCGCTCCACGCGTGACACAGACCCGAACTGCTGCGTCAGCGGAAGCGGCAGCGGCGCCATCTTGATCAGACCGCGCCAGCAGCAACTGGCATTGCGGCTTCTGCAGGCCACCAACAAGGAAGCCAGGGAGCTCTTCTAAAACCAGCACTGCAGAGCATCAGTGACAAAAGCGAACAGCAGTTCAATCCACACTTGGCAGAGTCCCCAGGGCCCAGAGGCCTGACCAGAACCTGCAGCAGCGACTGAGCCCACCCCCTACCCAGAGATTAAGAGCAGCGCTCAATGAGACCGGAAGTCTTCAGGGGGAGACCAACCAGCGCGGCCACAGGGACTCGCGGGGTCTGAAATGGTGCGGATTGCCCCGGCAGAGGCAGGAGTGGTATCTGCTGTGGGATGCGGTAGATGCATGGATAAACAGACAGACCCTGGTGACATGTGGATGGGACAGACTTGCAACCCGCCGGTCACAGCACACTTATAGAGTCCCCGGGGATCGCCACAGGACATACAGCTGTGGTACCTGGGGAAAATTGGACCAAATCAATTCTCTCAGTGGAAAACGTGGGGTTGCGTGTTTGCACAGAACCGGGGCAAAGTCACACCCGCTGCTTCTGTAGGCAAAGAGAGACACAAGTCCGGGGCCCTCTGCTGGTGACACCTGCCATAGGTGTAGACAGAGAGAGACATAGGGACAGCCCAAATGGAGAACGTGGAAACCCACACTTGCAGTGAGAGGGGGAATAGCAGCACTGGTCGCTTGCACAGGTAGTGAGAGGTACCAGGCAAGGGTCCCAATCACTGAAGGAGACCAAGAATTGGACCTGCAAATGGACATTGTACCAAGCAAGTGAGAATAACCATTCAATAAAGGCTATTCACCTTTAAGGCTCACCTAGTAGCAACTATCTACCTCCAGGATAAGAAATTATAAAGGGATTGCGCTCTTTCTCTCTCCCTCTCTCTCTCTCTCTCTCTCTCTCTCTCTCTCTTTCTCTCTCCTTAGTGAGGCCCTCCGCAACTTCATGAGACCCGGTTGCAAAATAAAGTATAAAAATAGGTACCACAAAAAAAAAAGAAATTATAAAGGGAGAGGGATTAGACATAGGATACCTACAGAGTGAGGGAGAGAGAGCTACCAAAAGCAACAAAGGTATAAACATAAGGTATAAATCATGAAAAGGAAGAATAGCAAAGAAACAATGAGCCGCCACAATCCCACAACAACAGAACCCACCAACTCAGAAGTGCAAAAAATGCCAGAAGGACAATTCAGAACTTCAATAGAGGAAATGATACAGGATTTCTGAAAAGAATTCAGAGAGAGCCAGAAAGCAATGAAGGATCAAATAAGCAAAGAATCCAACACCCTGAACAGGAATCAAAAAGAAGCTCTGAAAGTAGTGAAGGATGCAATAATTGAAATGAAGGCATCAATACAGACAATCAACAATAGACTAGACCACATGGAAAACAGAATAGCACTGTTAGAAGATGACCTCTCCAAAAATGAACACATAGCATATAAATTAGAAAAAGCAATTCGACAGCATGAATTGGACATTGAAGAGATCTCAGTCAGTCTTAAAAGAGCAAACCTAAGAATAATAGGCATAGAATAGGGATTAGAAGCTGAAACTAAAGGAATCAATAATCTATTCAGAGAAGTAATGTTAGAAAATTTTCCAAACATAGAAACAGAGGTCGATACACAGGTACAGGAAACATATAGAATCCCCAATAGAGAGGATCAGAGAAGAGGTCACCATGCCAGGTATCAAAATCTCTGGGACACCCTGAAGGCAATATTAAGAGGAAAATTCATAGCACTGAGTGTCCACATAAGAAGAACAGAAAATAACCAAATATATAACCTAACGACACACCTCAAAGCCCTTGGAAAACAGGAACAGTCTAATCCCAAAGCTAGTAGAAGACAGGAAATTATTAAAATCAGAGCAGAAATCAACGAAGTAGAGAATAAAAAACCAATACAAAAAATCAACAAAACCATAAGCTGGTTCCTTGAAAAAAAAAAAACAAGATAGATAAACCACTAGCCAACCTAACCAAAAGAAAGAGATAATCAACCCAAATTACTAAAATAAGAGATGAAAAAGGTGATATTACCACCAACAGCATGGAAATCCAGAGAATAATCAGAAACTACTTTGAAAAACTATACTCCAACAAAATGGAAAACCTAGAAGAAATTGACAAATTTCTAGACAGGTACAACCTTCCTGCATTGAATTAAGAAGATATAGAAAGTTTAAATCGACCAATAGCAATTAAAGAGATTGAAGCAGCAATAAAGAGCCTGCCATCAAAGAAAAGCCCAGGTCCAGATGGTTTCCCAGGTGAATTTTATAAAACCTTTACAGAAAAACTAATCCCAATACTCCTCAATCTACTCCGTGAAACAGAAAGAAACGGGACTCTCCCAAACACATTCTATGAAGCCAACATCACACTAATACCAAAACCAAATAAAGACAGCTCAAGAAAAGAAAACTACAGACCTATATCGTTGATGAACTTAGACACAAAACTTCTAAACAAAATACTAGCAATGCGCATTCAAAACCACATCACGAAAATCATACATCATGACCAAGTCAGGTTCATCCCAGGGATGCAAGGCTGGTTGAACATATGAAAAGCAATCCATGTAATCCACCACATAAACAAAACTAAAGACAAAAATCACATGATCATTTCAATAGATGCTGAAAAAGCATCTGACAAAATCCAACACCCATTCATGATAAGAACACTGAAGAGAATTGGAACAGAAAGAACATACCTCAACATCATAAAGGCAATATACAATAGACCCACAGCCAACATCACACTGAATGTGGAAAAACTTCGAGAGTTCCCTTTAAAAACAGGAACAAGACAAGGATGTCCGCTGTCACCACTCCTTTTCAATATAGTACTTGAGACTCTAGCCAGAGCAATAAGGCAAGAGAAGGAAATAAAAGGAGTACAAATAGGAAAAGAGGAACTGAAACTATCTCTATTTGCAGGTGACATGATATTATACTTAGAAGATCCAACAAACTCAACTAAAAGGCTCATAGAACTGATCAACAAATTCAGCAAAGTGTCTGGATACAAAATCAATCTTAAAAATCAAAAGCTTTTCTGTATGCCAAGCAAAATTCAACTGAAAAAGAAATCCAGAAGACATTTTCACTTACGATATCCCCCAAAACAATAAAATACTTGGGAAGAAACCTAACCATGGAGGTAAAAGACCTCTACAAGGAAAACTATAAAATATTGAAAAAAGAAATTGAAGAGGATCTTAGAAGATGGAAAGATCTCCCATGCTCTTGGCTAGACAGAATAAATATTATCAAAATGTCCATTCTTCCAAAAGTACTCTACAGATTCAATGCAATACCCATTAAATTACCAAAGTCATTCTTCACTGACATAGAAAATCTGTCCTTAAATTCATTTAGAACAACAAAAAAAAAAAACCCAGAATAGCCAAAGTAATTCTCAGCAACAAGAACCATGCAGGAGGCATCACAATACCTGACATCAAACTATACTACAAAGCCATAGTAATAAAAACAGCATGGTATTGGCACAAAAGCAGACATATAGCCCTATGGAGCAGAATAGAAGACTCATAAACAAACCCATATGCCTACAGCAATTGATTTTTGACAAAGGGGCTAAAAATACCCCCTGGAAGAAGGATAGCCTCTTCAACAAATGGTGCTGGTAAAACTGGCTAACCATATGCAGAAAAGTAGAAATAAACCCCACTTTCTCACCTTATACAAGAGTCAACTCAAGATGGATCAAAGATCTAGAAATCAGACCAGAGACCTTGCAGCTACTTGAAGAGGGCATAGGCCCAACACTTCAACACATAGGCACAGGTAAAGACTTCTTCAACAAGACCCCAAAGGCACAGGAAACTAAAATGAGGATCAATACATGGGATTGCATTAAACTAAAGAGCTTTGTGCAGCAAAGGAAACAATCAAGAACCTCAACAGAGAGCCGACAGAACGGGAGAAGATTTTTGCCAACTACTCCTCTGATAGAGGACTCATATCTAGAATATACAGAGAACCTAAAAAAATCACCACTAAAAAAACAAATAACCCAATCAAAAAATGGGCAAGTGAACTAAATAGACACTTCACAGAAAAAGAAATACAAATGGCCCATAAATGTATGAAAAAATGTTCAACATCATTAGCAATCAGAGAGATGCAAATCAAAACTACCCTGAGATTTCACCTAACCCCAATTAGAATGGCAATCATTAAAAACACAAACTACAACCAATGCTGGCGAGGATCTGGAGAAGTAGGAACTCTAATACACTGTTGGTGGGATTGCAAATTAGTGCAACTGCTTTGGAAAACATTGTGGAGGATCCTCAGAAGAATGGGAATGAACCTACCGTATGACCCAGCAATACCACTTCTAGGCATCTACCCTAAAGGTCTGAAACCAAACTATCAGACTAATGCATGTGTATCTATGTTTATAGCTGCACAATTGACAATTGCCAAATTTTGGAACCAGCCAAGATGTCCATCCACAGATGAATGGATCACAAAACTATGGTATATGTACACAATGGAATTTCATGCAGCCACAAAGAAGAAGAAAATTACATCATTTTGCAGGGAAATGGAGAGAACTAGAGAACATTATGCTAAGTGAAATTAGTCAGTTACTAAGAGTGAAAAGTCAGATGCCCCCCCTTATATGTGGAAGCTAGATAGAATGGGACTTAGAAGGGACTCCCGACAAAGAAGAAGAAAACTTTAGATGAACAAAGAAGGTGACCTAACTGAGGGAGTTGGGAGGGGGGTGGAGGGAAACACACTATAGCACATGATGTATATATACAAACTTATCAGAGTCAATCACTATGCGGAGCATGAAAGGGAGGGAAGGGGGAGGGAATAGAGTGGGATTGGAGGGAGGACTAAATGAGCAATGTGTGCATGTATGATGCTGCTACCCTGACGTGTATCAAAATGTATAATTACAATGCTCCAATAAATGAATATATATAAAAAATAAATAAAAAATAAATAAATAAATAAATTCTTTAAAATGACCTATAAGGATTTTCATGAAACTAGTTATGGTTCCTCTCCCATTACTATATCGTACTAAACTACCTTCAAAGGGCTGAAATCAGTATACTCCTTTTGTTCCTCCTGGGCTTTTGAACGTGGCATTCTTTTCCAGGGATATTTTAGGGTCAGCTCACCGTCACCACCTATTCCTTATCTCACTCATTCCAACTCGCCCTTTATTTCAGTGACAGAAACATAGTGATCATTTATTAAAGTGCCCAGGTATCTGTGAAGGGCTCATTTGTGCCAAAAGAGGATCGAGAACATTTGAAAATTTTCTCTCATCTTTGCCAAACCCAACTGACACCATTCTCTATTTGGTGTGTTTTTTCACGGACACCAACCATAGCAAAGGTGACTTGATTTGGACAGGTCCCCCAAAAGTTTATGTATTAGAAACTGAATCCCCAAAGTCATATGTTAATGGTGTTTGCAGGTGGGGATTTGCGGGGGGGAGTAATGAAGGTTAGATGAGGTAATGAGGGTGGGGCCCCCACAGTGATATTGGTGGCTTTATAGAAGAGGAAGAGGGACTTCAGTTAGTATACTTGCTCTGCCTTGCCATGTGATGCCTTCTAACCATCCTATGATGCAGCAAGAAGGCCCTCACCAAATGCTGGGGACTCCCATCCTTTAGAACTACAAGAAATACATTTTTTCTTTATAAATGATCCAGTATTGGGTATTCTGTTATAGCATCAGAAAGTGGGCAGAGACAAGAGATAATGATATCAGTTTAATAGTCATTGCCATACTGATAAAATGTCCCCATTTAGCCGGGCATGGTGGCACACGCTTGTAATCCCAGTACTTTGGGAGGTGGAGACCGGAGGATCCGGGTTCGCGGCCAGCCTCAGCTCTCTTGCTCTCTCCCTGTCTCTCTCTCTCTCTCTACCTAGTGAGGCCCTCCACAACTTCGTGAGACCCGGTTTCAAAATAAAGTATAAAAAAAATAGGGCCGGGGGTGTAGCGTGGAGGTAGAATGCCCCTGGGTTCAATCCCCGGTACCGCAAAAAAAAAAAAAAAATGTCCCCATTTCATCTAACCAGGGGACTCTTATTTATCCCAGAAACTTTCTATCCCCTTAACCTACCTCACCAAATCATCTTTATCTGACAGACCCCACGTGTTTCCCAGTTTTGACAGTTGTCTTCACTTTGCAACTCCAATTGGCCCTGTCCTGTCCTTCTCATCCTCAGGAGGAAAGGGCTAATTGCTTCAAAGTACCCTTTAGTGTTTTTCTGCCCACAAACAAGTTTATTTCTCAAAAAAAGAAAGTTGTCTGAGCCTCCACACAATATGAAAGAACTACATTTTATATTTAAGTCACCTCCATTTTTCCACCCCAGGGCCAGCCACAGACAAACTTTCCCTAGAAATGCAAAGTCTTACAGACTCCAGAAGCCCAAAGACTTGCATTCAGTTTAAGCCAGAAAAAGTAAGTTGCCAGGCGAATAAAGGGCAAAATTTGATTCTCTATGTAATGATTTCCTTTTACCAAAACTTTCCAAAAATTAGACTGTGACTTCATTCCCACCATCAAGTACTTCTCGACTCTCACAATCTATCTCTGCCCATTTCTACCGTGGACCTCCAAATTCAGGTATCTGCGAATCTTCTCTTATATCCATCTACTGTGAACACAATTGGCATTCCACTACTGGCTTCTCACTCTGCCTGGAGATGATCTGCCTACTGGAGGATGAAATGGGCCTGGTCTCAAGAGAATGAATCAGAAAACACGCCCACAGGTTCCTGGAATTTTGTTTCTCTGCCATCCACCCTCCGTGCTCTGCCGCCTATTTACTCTGCTTATAACCCTCAATGGCCCCTTCTACACAGTCTAAAGCTAAGGCAATGAGCTAGGCCCTCCACCCTGGTTCCTGCCTATCTACCTAGCCTCACCCACCTCAGGGACATATGGGCCACAACCAGCTATTTTGAAACATATTACTGTTTTTGTGGTACTGGGGATTGAAGCTAGGGGCATTCTACCTCTGAGCTATACTTCCAGCCCTATTTTTTATTCTTTATTTTGAAACAGGGTTTCACTAAGTTGCAGAGGGCCTTACTAAGTAGATGAGGCTGGCCGTGAACCTGCGATCCTCCTGTATCAGCCTCCCAAGTACTGGGATTACAAGCGTGCGCCACCATGCCCGGCTTGAAACATATTACTGAAAAGTATAGCTTTCTATAGAACTCAACTAAAAGGCCTTAAAAAAATATCCTTTGGAAAAAGTTCATTGACACATAAGCTTCTTTAGCAAGGAATATTTGTATGTGCACAGATAGTTTGAGTTAAGGGCAATATGGGTAATGTTCAAGAGGGACCCAGGCTGTATCAGAACTAAACGGGCTAAGGGTTGTCAGCAGCTCCTGAGTGGAAGGATGCTGAACACATATCTCAGAAGGTACTGCATCTCCTTTGCTGTGCCTCGCATTGGAAAATGAACCCTGGAGAGTTCTCACCATGGGTTTGTCACTTCAATCCTCTTGTTACCTTCTCAGTGCTCCACATCAAGGAATCTCTCTCTGGCCATTGTTACATCTAAACATCAGGTCCCCAAGGCAGATCCTCCCTGAGGATTGGAATAGAGATTCTGGCACCTCGCCAGGACAGGGCCAGGCATGCCCTCCCCTTCTGCACGGGTTTTCTTAATGAGACCTAGTGCTGTCCAGGTCAGCCCATGCTGAAATGGAATTTGATTGCAAGCCTCTTTCAGGGAGGCTCCTCTCTCGGGGGGGGGGGATATCCTGTGTCTTCCAAGGACCCCAGACTGGCTGATCCCCAAGTCCAACTTCCTCTCCTGACCTCAGACTAATCCCTGCACTCCTTGCATCCTGTCTCCCATACCAACACTGAGTCAGCACTGACGTTGCCCGGGTCTCACAGTGAGGTTGGGCATTTCTACCGCTACTCACGTGGCCACATGCTCATCTGATTACTGGGTCCAACTCGATAGCTAACCAAGTCCAACCTGGCCTTCATTTTACCTTTATCCTGCCTGTTCAGCCAAATCAAGTGAGAGGGGCAATCCCTGCCCCACCCTAGAAGGTCAGGAGGCTGGAACTCTGATCCACAGCCTCCCTGAGCATGCCTAGTAGACGCATGGCTGAGGCATATGTTCTGTGTAGGACAGTTATGGGAAATGGGACTATAAAAGCAGATTGGGGTCATCCCGGGGAGGACTCATAGTGAGGGAGAAAGAAGCATCCCTCCTCCGCTCTTGGAGCAGCACACCACTGTCTCAGCACAACACCAGATTTCATTTACTGGGTAGGGAGCGACTCCATTAAACTTCAAAGCATCACTTGAGAGAGGATTATTTTCTTACCAAGGTGACTGGAGGTATTTCGGTTCTAAGACTTTATGATCACATTGTCTCACAGGCAGCTTGACAACGTCTTATGTCTCTGACACTGGAGGGATTTATTCACTCGAAGCGCGGCACTAAATCCTTGGCGGGCACTGTATGTAAAAATCTGGCTTTATAAATAAACACTACTTTGCCCTTCTGCCTCCCTTTCTTCTGAGAATCTGCAAGCCCCTCTCGTCTCATAATGAAATAAGGCTTGCTCCTATCTTGATGGAAGGTAGAACTTATCCTTGCTGTGTGTTAGAGGCAGCATCGTCTGTAGGACTGGATGATAATATTCCCACCTCTTTCCCTCTTGAAGTTTGAAGAAGTTGGAGTGGATAATAGAGTAGAATCCTTCAACTTGGGCATCTCAAGGAAGCAATAAGAATCTTTTGTCTTAACCCCACCCCCATCCCTCATTGTGTGTTATTGCCTTACAATTTCCCCCCAAACATCTTCCCCTTCCCTAATCTAGCATAAGTACCTGTACCCAGTGAGGAGCCCATTGCATTAGAAGAAATCTGATATTGTTTATTCCTCCAGACACGATCATCTAGCTCATCTTGAATCCTCCTGGTGACAAGGAGCTCACTGCTCTGCAAGGCAGCCAGTTCCACAGGAGACAGCTCTTTCCTACATGAAGCTACACTCTGTCTCCCGGCAACTGTTACCTGTGGGTCCAGCCAGGGCCTTCTGGAGGACATCTGAGCAAGTGTTATTCTTTCTCCACATGACAGCACCTCAAATATTTGAAGGCAGCTATCACAGGTACTTCTCATGATTTTTTTCTCCCACCTAAGTTAGGGGCAGACATTGACAAACAGGAAAAACTGTTCTTGGTGGCTTGTAATATTTCTATTTCTTTTTTTTTTTTTTTTTGCAGTACCAGGGATTGAACCCAGAGGCATTCTACCTCCAAGCTACACCCCCGGCCCTATTTT
>PVJS01020052.1:0-33040 GCA_004027185.1 Glis glis | reverse complement strand
AACCTCCCCACAACTGCTGTTTCTCGGACCTGGAACATGGACTTCACTTAAGTGGTACTGGCCAGGACACAGCAGGGCTTCACCTGTGGGACACTGTGCTTTGTGCGACCTGCTTTGCCACCACACTCTCACTTAACGCTTCCCCGTGGGTTCGGCAAGTACCCAATGAGTAGATGGTGGAGGGAAGCTACCGCAGCCTCAGAGGGGCTGCTCAGCTGCCTGGCTGCTCCAGAGAGCAGGTTTCAAACCCGCAGAGGCCACGATGGGAAAAAGAAGCGTTCAGTAAGTGGCACCCACCTACTGACCCAGAGAACTACACCTTCTTTCTTTAAACAATGTTACTAAAGAATAGTCCTTGCCTTGGGCATACTTTGAAGAGGAGGTTTTCAAGTTTAATTTAATACTACCTGTCTACCCCTCCACGTTCAGTCATACTGTTTTTCCCCCATACTTAAAATCACTTTAGCACTGAGATACATTATTCACGAGGATCCTTCTGCTACAATGCTTTCTTCAAACAACTGAACTTCTACTCAAATGTCATTTCCTCATGGCAACCCTCTGACTCCTTTAACTTAGGTCTTCTCCTGAAGACTTCTCACAACCATAACTTCTTACTCAATGTTTATTTTCTATGCTTCATAATAAGTCCATGAAAAGAGGTGTCTTATGTGTTCTAATTATGCCTGGAGGTAGAAGCTCAAAAACTATCTGCTGATTAATAAATGCAAAGAATATAAATCCATCCATTTGCTGCCAACTGACCCAGCCTAATTTTCTACCACTCACCCTCAGAGTCCCTCCACAACAGTCAGAGTTTGGATTAATTTTGTTTCCCTAATGAGAGTAGCTTTTCTCTCTAGTTGAATCCTCAATCGTCCTAATTATTTCGGGCCCAGCACAATGAAGTCGCGTCTATGAAGCCTTCTGGTGGGTCCTTCCCAGACTTAGCAGCTGGGAGCCTTTTTATGGTAATATGATGGTTTACTCCATCGAGTACGCTAAGTTTGCACTCAGTGGTTCCCCAATATTTCATGCACATCTGTCTCCCCAGGGAGTTAAGCGTTCCTTTGAAGATACTCACTTGCATACACCCTGTAGACTGTACCACAAGAGGCTTGATCTATAGCAAATATAACTTAATATCCACTGGTTGACTTTTTTTGTAGAAAGTACATTTAAAACAATGAGCTCATATAGAAAAAAGAAATACTGGAAGAATGAAGAAAGGAATAAGTATACTTAGAAATAAAAAAGTACCAGTCTCAAAATTAATGGAATAAGTAAACTGATTTTGCAATTTTATAAGAGGTATTAGTCATTCTAGGCACAAGAATAATAAATTAACTGTACAATTTCAGTAATTTCTTGTTTCAATAAATATCACAACCACCCTGGTAGCCAGATAATGCAAATAGATGCTCTCTCTCTGTGTTTTATAAGTGAGCATGGTAGTTTATAAAGACTTTTTACCCAAACTCACAAGGTTAGTAATCAACTGGGTATAAAATTCAAATTCCAATTTTTTAATTTTATTAATGCCGAATTCTTTTCACTATTTTTGAGGTGCTATATCATCTGACAGAAACTTAATTTTGTTTCTATAACTAAAAAGTGACTGTGACTGTCATGGCAAATTAAAGTCTGCGATAAACTTTTTTTGTGTGTGTGTGGCACTGGGGACTGAACCCAGAGGCATTCTACCTCCGAGCTACACCCCCAGCCCTATTTTATTTTTATTTTGAAACAGGGTCTCACTAGGTTAATGAGAGTTAATGAGAGGCTGTCTTCAAACCTGCAATCATTCCTCCTGTCTCAGCATCCCAAGAACTGGGATAACAAGCATATGCCACCATACCCAGCTTGTGATAAACTCTTAAATGAGATTTTGAGAAATGAACAGCACAGAGACTAGGACAGGTATTGAAACAAAGATCTATAAATTAGATAAAATATTTCAGTGATGCTTGACTGAGACAAGAATTTATCCTGTTTGGAAAACAGGCAACAATGAGCAGTAGCCTAGGGGTTCAAGGAAAAAAGGGCAAAAGATCTCACAGCAATAAACAACTGAGCATCCTTTCACATGCTAAGATGAGTTTGCTTGCTGATAATTCACAAATTCCCACACAAAATGGCATTTTTATTTTTCTCTAATCTTAAAATTAAAAGTAAAATCATAGTGCAGAAATCTTTTCAACAAATGGATTTATCCATATATCTGTGTTTTTTCATTTAAATAACTGTGTAACTCTTTGTATTAAATAAAACTCAACAGAGCAATTTGGTTTATATGTAATATAAAGTAGGTTTAGGGCATGTCTTTAGAGCTACTCTTTCAAATTCACACTCAGTGTCTACTAATTCTAAAGCGCAAAGCAACTATATTTTTTACATTTTTCTTGACTACCTTTATTTTTTAATTTTTTTGCTGAACTGGGGATGGAACCCAGAGGCATTCTACCTCTGAGCTACACCCCCAGCCCTATTTTTTATTCTTTATTTTGAAACAGGGTCTCACTAAGTTGTGGAGACCCTGATGCTGGCCGCAAACCTGCGATCCTCCTTCCTGTCTCACCTCTCAAATACTGGGATTAAAAGCATGCGCCACCACACCCAGCTTCTTGTCTACCTTTAAATATCATTCTACTATCATTGCTAAATGAGCAATGTGTGCGTGTATGATGTTGCTACCCTGATGTGTATCAAAATGTATAATTACAATGCAGAATTATAACTTAAATTTTTCAATTTTTTAGATTTAATATTTTTAAATTTACTTCGTTTTTGCCTCTGATTACATTACCTCTGTCCTTCCATAATATCTACTTTTAAATTAAAATCCATAACATATTAATCACAAAAATATCATTCTATTCTTAAGCAGGTTTTTAATTTATACCCTGAACACTTAAAATATGAATAAAAGTAATGAGAGATCGCCTCATGAATAACTACGATAATTATCTCAAACTAAGAATAATTAAGGACATACAACTCAAAATTGCTTCAGTGCCGGGTGTGGTGGTGCACACCTATAATCCCAGTACTTGGGAGGCTGAGACAGGAGGATCGCAGGTTCAAGGACAGCCTCAGCAAGCAGTGATATTTTCATCAACCTAGTGAGACCCTGTTTCAAAATAAAAATAGGGCTGGGGGTATAGCTCAGAGGTAGAATGCCCCTGGGTTCCATCCCTAGTACAACAAACAAACAAACAAACAAACAAACAAACAAACAAACAAACGGGCTGGGGGGTTTCAATCCCTCATACCAAAAACAAAAAAACCTTTTAGTTAAAGAATCTTATTTTTCTGTTACTTTGGGAACTATAGTCTGTATTACACTTTTAAAAACAGAGTAAGATATATTTTACATGCCAGAAGACTTTCCTTTTTCAAGTGCACGATTCAGTGGTTTCAGGACGTTTATAGAGATGTACCATCATCACAATAAAGTTGTAAAACATTTCCACAACTCCCGAGAAAGTCCCTCCTACCTTCTGCATTAACCTTCACAAACACCCGCCCTATATGCCCGTTACCCTGCTCTGTTTCTAGAAATTTGACTTTCCTAGACATTTCATATAGATGGAATCACGGACTAGCAGCCTTTTGTGTTGGCTTCTTTTATTCAGCATAATGCTTCTGAGGTTTCTTCATCTCTCAATAGCTACCTCACTGCAGGGACATACCACATCTTGTTCATCCACTCACCAGCTGATGGACACCTGGATTGTTTCTACCGATTGGCTGTTATAAATACTGTTGCTAGAGGCCGAGCGTGGTGGCGCGTGCTTGTAATCCCAGTACTTTGGGAGGCAGAGACCGGAGGATCCGGGTTCGCGGCCAGCCTCAGCTCTCTCTCTCTCTCTACTTAGTGAGGCCCTCCGCAACTTCGTGAGACCCAGTTTCAAAATAAAGTATAAAAAATAGGGCCAGGGGTAGAACGAGGTACAGAGGTACAGAGAACGAGCACAGAGGTAGAACGCCCCTGGGTTCAATCCCCAGTACCGCAAAAAATAAATAAATAAATAAATAAATAAATAAATAAATAAATACTGTTGCTAGGAGTATTTGTATACAAGTCCTTATGTAGACATTCTTTTTATTTTTCCCCCATTTCTCTTGGGTAGACTGCCAGGAATGAACAGATTACAGAGTGAGACTACTGGATCACATGTTAAATTTACAGTTAACTTTTTAAGAAACTGCCAAACAGGTTGTAGCATTAATGAGGGTTCTGGTTTCTCCATATCCTCAACAAAATTGGGTATTATCTGACCTTTTAACTATAGTCATTCTAGTGGATATAAAGTAGGATGTCACTGTTGTTTTGATTGCATTTTCTAATGACTAATGAAATGTCTAATCATTAAAACTTTCAGTCGGGCATGGTGGCACACGCTTGTAATCCCAGTACTTGGGAAGCTGAGACAGGAAAATCACAGGTTCTTAGCCAGCCTCAGCTACTCAGTGAGGCCTTCCACAACTTAGCGAGACCCTGTTTCAAAATAAAGAATAAAAATAGGACTGGGGGTGTAGCTTGGAGGTAGAATGCCCCTGGGTTCAATCCCCAATACTGCAAATGAATAAATAAATACTTAAGTAAATCATTTTCTTTCTTGGTGGTGGTGCTGGAGATTGAACTCAGAGCCTTACACATGTTAGGTAGGTAAGCACTCTACCACTGAGTGCATCCCTAGTCTTCATTAAAATCTTGTGAGTTTTTTTTGTTTGTTTTTTGCGGTACTGAGGATTGAACCCAGAGGCATTCTACCTCCCAGCTACACCCACAGCGCTGTTTTTTATTCTTTATTTTTGAAACAGGGTCTCACTAAGTTGGGGAAGGCCTCACTAAGTAGCTGAGGCTGGCCGCGAACCTGTGATCCTCCTGTCTCGGCCTCCCAAGTACTGGGATTACAAGCGTGCACCACCACACCCGGCTCTCATTAAAATCTTTACCTGTTGTAAAATTAGGTTGTTTTTATTACCGGTTTGTAAGATTTCTTTCCTTTTTTTTTTCTTCCTGTAGTGGGCCACTTTAGCACTAAGTTATATCCCCAGCCCTTTCTATATTTTATTTTGAGGGAGGGTCTTGCTAAATTGCTGGGGCTGGCCTTGACCTTGCAATCCTCCTGCCTCAGCCTCCCAAGTAGCTGGGATCCCAGGTATGGGCCACTGCACCTGGCTAAGATTTCTTTCTATATTCTAGATACGGGTCCTATAAAGCATATCTAATCACAATAGAAAGCCATTTCCTACTGCCCCTCTGTATATCTCCGTTCTGTCTGCCTTACAAGGTTCTATTTCCTGTATTATCCTCACGTTCTATTCCTGAATTTCCTTAGTTTTGTTGTTAGATATATATCTGTGATAAGAGTTACGTGACCAAATGTTTGGGAAATACTAGATTAATCGGTATAAAGCAGGGTCTTTCCCCTAAGACTTCATAAAGACTTCAGTATGTTAGTGAGTACTAGGAGCCTCTACAAAGTAGCATACATTTCAACATTTTCCAAAACATTTTACCATTTACCTTCCCCTCATAGGTCATTTATGAACATATCTAAATAAATGAATGTGTTAAGGAACATAGATGGGAAATCTGAACTAACTGACAGACTTCCCTCCCTTTTTAAACACAAATAATTTTTCAAAAATTTTAAAAGATTTCAATTCCCTGTCTTATAATCCCTAGATCTTCTCATGCTTTTATTAAAAGAATCTCATTCTAGTTACTTCTCTGTGGCTTTTGTGTATGTAAAATAACATCATTGGGTGTAAGGCCCTGGGTTCAATTCCCAGCACAGCAAAAAAAAAAAAAAAAAAATAAATAAATTAAATAAATAAATAAATAAATAAATAGCATTACTGGGGAAAGAGAAATAAATTTTGCTCAGTTAAATTTCTTCCTGTCCTTTTTGCTTTTTGTTTTTGGTAAAGAAGAAACCAGAATGGAATGAAGACAAGATATCTGAGGGCCAAAATGTCAAGTAGTTTTTTTTCCCTGTACGGCAATGGTAGAAAACAAATGGTGGGTACGGTGAGACACAAGTGGAAAAACTGCCCTCGGCCCAGTCTTCCCAAGTAATGCCGCCCACCGCACCACCCAGCACTTCCTAAAGAAGTGCTTATAGGCTCCATAACCACTCCGTGATCTCCGTGGAGAGAAAAATCACACATTCTATTTATTCTTTCTGCTTTTTGGTTTCAGTTTTTCTGCAATAAGCATCTACTTTTGCCATTAGAAAAAAAAAATTTAGTCCTAAAATATGTTTTATTTTAGGACTTAAGGTTCAGTTTCAAAAGAATAAATCACAGAAAAATAAAATTTAAGTCCATCTACATTATTCTATCAAGATATGCATAAAAGTAGCTGGGTGTGGTGGTGCATGCCTGTAATCCCAGCTACTTGGGAGGCTGAGGCAGGAGGATCACAAATTTGAGGCCAGCCTGGGCAACTTGGTGAGATCCCATCTCAAAATAAAAAATAAAAAGGGCTGGGGATGTAGTCCAGTAGTAAAGTAGCCCTGGGTTCCATCCCTAGTACTACCCCCACAAAAAGCACTTAAGTATCAATGACCCTCAATTAAAGTGAGCAAGTCTCTGCAAGAAAACTGTCTAAAAGTAGATGATGTAAAAACCAATTATAAGATGATAGGTTAATTCCTTAAATAAGATATACTACTCTAATTTGTGTGTGTGTGGTACCAGGGATTGAACCCAGGAGTGTTCTACCTCAGAGCTACACTCTCAGCCCTATTTTATCTTTTATTTTGAAACAAGAGTCTCACTAAGTGCCTGAGGGCCTCTCTAAGTTGCCGAGGCTGGCCTCGAACCCTGATTCTCCTGTTTCAGCCTCTCAAGTACTGGGATTACAGGTATATGCCACCGCAACTAACTTACTCTAAAATCTTTATGCATGTTAAACTAAACTTACAGATTGGTGAAACTGAATGAACATCAGCACGCTTGGGTCTGAGCCCTCTTCTGCTGGCCCTTACCTGCTTGAGTCTTTTGCTTTATAAATTAGGGAGAGAAACTATACCATACATGGTTACTGTGATGACTAAGAAACATATATTTTTGGTGTGTGTGGCACTGGGGATTAAACTCAGGGGCTTTCTACCTCCGAGCTACACCCCCAACCCTATTTTTTATTCTTTATTTTGAAACAGGGTCTCATTAAGTTGCGGAGGGCCTCACTAAGTAGCTGAGCTGGCCATGAACCCGGATCCTCCAGTCTCAGCCTCCCAAGTACTGGGATTACAAGCGTGTGCCACTACGCCCGGCTTATAAGAAACATATTTTAAATGTCCACAGCAAAGTGCTGGCATATTATATAGTAAGTGCTCAATAAATTACAATTACTATTGTGAAAACAGTTACATAGTATTATCCTAAGTGCTTCCACAAGAAACGAGGAAATCTTGTACTCTGTAATTATACCAATCACTAAGTCAGTGTTTATCCTGATGAAATAAAAAGAATCCTTCCAGGACTGGTATTCCTTGAGAATCCACGACATAACCTGGGCAAATGAATCCAACTGAAGTACATGATCTTTCAAAGTTATCAAGCAAAATGTAGATATTCAAAGCAGCTAAGGATTTAATCATGGCCACTTATTTAAAAAGTGCAAGTTTTATAGGTTGTTAGTCATTATTTAAGAAAAGAAAAAATTTCAACTCAAGGAAAAAGACGTCTGCACAAACAAGTAACGCCAAGAGAAAACATAACCACAAAATTATATTGAAAATTATATGATTTCACCAGAGGCAGAGTGCTATCTACAAAGCAATAATTTCTGAAAAGAAAAACAAAATCTAGAACCCCCCCTTTTTTTACCTGGATGAGTCATGGTGACTGGCTCCTCTTTGGATTTATTATTGTAGATGACTACAGCGACTGCATTGTGGAAAGCAGCCCGTGATATTTTTTCTTTAAACGTGCAATTTCCTCTCTGCAGCAAGGCGATCCACTGTTTGATATTAGGAGGGACAAAGAACCGTGTTTGAGGATCACAGCCCAGATGATCAGCAACTAGGCGAAAGAAAACACACACACACACACACATTGAAGATAAATAAAATTATTAGGTCTTTATCAAAGTGCTCAACTGTTCTCTGAATACTACACAGATCTACAGTGCTCCAGGCAGCTCACTGCCAGCAGAGCTATGACTACATTCACAAAGGACAATGCAGTGACTCCGAATCAATGCCTGCACAGGGAGAGGTGCTCCATTAAAGTGCTACTTGTACTGCAAACGAGAACAAAACCCTTCTAACTTTACAGACTGACAAAAAAGAAAGGCAAACAAAAGAAGTTCCAGGAACCCAGGTGACAGCTCTGATCCTGACTTTCTGCCCACTGATTTGTACTTACTATATAGTCTTTACACACATACCCCTACCACTACTGCTACAACTATACTGAGAAAATGAGATTAATTTTGCTTGGGGTAAATGAAGAAGTCAAAGTAACCTCTAGTTTAAGTTAACTGAGTGGTCTTGCTGAAATCAAGCATATTTGAATAAATTTCTTAATAAATGTCAAAGGAAATTAATTCAATTTCTACACCCCTCTTCATGTAAATTATTATAACTTACATTTATTGGTAAAAAGTACTCTAAGTCCACATACAGATACATGTACTATGTGCATCTAACGGCACATACAGAGACACCAAGAGCATCCTTTTGGACTATAAACTACATGGCCATGGTTCTAAGTTTTGGGGACAGCTTGTTTAAAATATCCATAAGTATCAGATCAAATTCAATTTTTTTTTTTCAGTACCAGGGATTGAACCCAGGGGTGTTTCACCTCCAAGCTACACCCCCGGCCCTATTTTTTATACTTTATTTTGAAACCGGGTCTCACGAAGTTGCGAAGGGCCTCACTAAGTAGCTGAGGCTGGCCGCAAACCCGGATCCTCCGTTCTCCGCCTCCCAAGTACTGGGATTACAAGAGTGCGCCACCACGCCCGGCCTTCAATTTCTTTTTTTCTTTTTTTTTTTTTTTTTGGTGGTACTGGGCATTCCACTGAGCTACACCCCCAGCCCTATTTATTTTTCTTATTTTGAAGCAGGGTCTTGCTAAGTTGCTGAGGCTGGCCTCACACCTGTAATCCTTCCGTCTCAGCCGGTCTCCCAAGTACAGGCGTGCACCACCCCGCCCAGCTCAAGCTCCTCCAGTTTGGATTCCACACATGTGGTGATAATAGCTCTAGCACTCTGGATAAAGGACGCCCTTGGTGCTCTTCCCCTCCCCCACCTTCACATGTAGAACAGGTTAAAATGAAGGAGAAGGGCAGTCCCGAAGGTGAAAGAAGCCACCAAAGGTAAGGCTGCAGGAGGCTAGCTGGCACACAGCAGCAGCGGCCACGGGGCCCTGTGCCTCCGGGAGCCAGTCACTGCCAGTCCTGTGAGTACTGGGGAAGGGAACGCAGCACACTGGCCCAAAAGGTGACATCAGAGGCAAATGAATCATAAAAACATCAAACATTGGTTAATAAAATATAATTATAGTATATACAGAGATGACAATGCTCAGCCAAAGAAACTAAATGCTCACAGTACTCATCTGTAAAATGCAGAGATGCCCCTCGATTCAGAGGAAAGTCACAGCTCTCATTTCCCTTAAACATCCATCCTCAAATTTCCTTATAAAACGATCATGGAGAGGGACGGCACTGACTGCATATTTGCTACCAAAAGTCTCTGAATATATATATAGTAAGTGGGAAGTGAATCACCGCAATTTGTGGTGACTGATATTGCCTACAACTTTATACTCTGGAATATTAACCCTTTCTTAATCAAATTAAAGAGGATGGGGTGCTGGGGGGTGTATCTCAGTGGTAGAGCACTTGCCTAGCATGTGCAAGGCCCTTAGCACTGCAATAAAATAAAATAAAATGGGAAGAAAAGCCTGTCGCAATTTCAGTAGTTAACAATAAAGACACAGTCATCACATCATGAAACTTTAAAATCCTGAAACAGATTGTTTACTTCCCATGATATCTGTTTCACAGATAATAATGCTCTTTTAAAATACAAGCATTTAGGCGATGTGTCATGATAACCTCACTGTCTTAGGAAAACGTCCAATACTGTATCCAAATAGGAAGCAATCAAAGAACTGGTTTTAAGTGTTTCTTTTATTTTTCAAAACATACCATTGTACAAACCCTGGCAGAAAATGAAGAATCAAGAATATCTAAAGGGATCTTATGCTTGTCTTCCGTGAAATGCTCACTCATTTTTCTGCACGTTATCCTCCCTCCCTGTTGTTTCACATTTATAATGTGAGAGTGGAGAACGAACATCTTTATGGAATCAGCATACCTGGGTGGGTCCAATGCTGGATCGACAACTCACTAGCTGAGCAACTGTGATGGGTTACCTAATTTCTCTGATCTTTAATTTTTACTTGTTTATAAAGGTTGTAATATTCTTATCTTACAGAGTTATATGTATGGGAAAAGCCTGTAATAATTCCTTTACTCTTGAGTGCTTAAAAAAAAATTCCTGCTGGGCATGGAGGCACACCTGTAATCCCAGCTACTCAGGAGGCTAAGGCAAGAGGTTTATAAACTCGAGGCCAGCCTGAACAACTTAGCAAGATGCTGTCTCAAAATAAAATTTAAAAAGGGGAAGTAGACTGGGGATATAGCTCAGTGGTAGAGTGGCTTGCCTAGCATACGGGTGGCCCTGGGTTCAATCCCCAGTACTGCAAAATAATAATAGCAATAATAATGATGGCTTCCCTTTCCTTTTACTGCTGTCCACCCTATCTTGTCCTAGTGATCCAGTTTGGTGCCTTGTGGATTTTCTAGGCCAGTGTATGTGAAATCCCCCACAGCTCCACAGCAGGCTTTGATCTCATGCCCTCTGCTGCTAACAGTTACAGCTCCCAAGTCTCATCCTCTGTGTTCTGCCCCTTCAGACAGTGTCACAGTCCACTGGGAAGAAAAGCAGGTCAGTAACATCCCCAGTGTTCCTGGACTGAAGACACTGCAAGGGAGACGGTCATCAAGCAAAATACATCCAACCCACTGAAGAGAACGTTAACATTCTCCTACAGGAATCCTCACCCACCAAGAACAGATTCTGTGAACCACTGTAGGATTAAAACAATTTCCAACAACAGACTGTATAAGCAAAAGAACGTTCTGGTTTCCTGAAATTCATTCAAATCATCATCCATTAAAGGTTCTAAAAACATTTGTATCAGTAAGAATATAACACACAATAACAAGTAAGAATAAACTATGCAAGTTCCTATTCCAGGAAGTAGTGTTTATTATTCAGGAGAAGAAAAAAGGGGTTGTCATAACCACTTGATACTGTAGTACATTCATTATATCTAGCTATTCCTTCCTGGGTTTTAAAATTTTGTTTTGTTTGTTTGTTTTTGTGGTACTGGGGACTGAAACCAAGGGTATTCTACCACAGAGTTACACCGCCGGACCTTTTTATTTTGAAACAGTCTCACTAAGTTTCTGCACGCTGGCCTCAAAAGAGCAATCCTCCTGTCTCAGCCTCCTAAGCACTAGGATTACAGGAGTGCACCACCATACCCTGCTACCATTCCTTCTGTAATTAAAAAACAATATGAATAATGAAATAATATTAACAGTTCTAAAACAACTTTCCAGGAGAACTGGCCACTGTGATTAAGTGATACCACTTCAAAATTAAATGCTAGTTGTTTATACCTGAAGCCATTTATGAAATGAAGACACATTAAAGCTTAAAAGATTATGCAACTATTGAAGCATTAAAATTTGTCAATAGCAACTCTGTCAAAATTCAGAACCATTTTCATTTTCTTTAAATTTTGTAAGAGTACACTACCTCTGACTTCTTTGTGTTTATTAGTTACAGAGGTGAGAAAAACTTGTAAGTTATAATGAAAACTTAAAATTATAGGTAATACAAAACATATCATAGAAGTTAAATCACCAGCATAAGGACACAAAACAAAGATTAAGCTCTTCTCTTGAACTCTTGTAAGAACCAATAGGATGTGTGCAATGGAAGCAGCAACACTATACAAATTTGAGAAGAAAGATCTCATATGTAACGGGAAAAGGGGAAGAAGATCCTGGTATGAAGGAAATATAAATACTTAAAAGGTTGTATGTAGCCGGGCGTGGTGGCGCATGCTTGTAATCCCAGTACTTGGGAGGCTGAGACAGGAGGATCGCAGGTTCAAAGCCAGTCTCAGCTACTAAGTGAGGCCCTCCTTCAAAATAAAGAATAAAAAAATAGAGCCAGGAGTGTAGCTCGGAGGTAGAATGCTCCAGGGTTCAATCCCCAGTACCGCAAAAAAAAAAAAAGGTTGTATGAACATATGAATAAATGAATGAATGAATGAATGAATGGGATCTCTTTTCCCTACTCCTCAAGTCTGAAACTCTCCACTTTGATTCATTTGATTTAATAAATCCTCATCTCTTAAAAATGCAAATACCCCACATAATAAGTAGCAGTCACCCTGCTATATGTGGGTTGATGGTTTTCCTCCTAGCCCTGAAAATCACCATCTGCTACAGGCTGTGAGTCTCAACGTCTGGGGCAGAAACAAGAACGTAGGAAGCATTTCTCTGCGATGACAGTCAAGCGAGGCTGTCATCCTTGCTGTGGGCACATGGCGCGGCTGCCCAGCCTGCCTTTTGCTCTCAGTCTGTATGTCTTGTTCTTCTGAAATTCCAGTCCCACCACTCTTCTGCTGCCCACCTCTGAGCCTCGGGTTCAGCTTAAATGTCTTCTCCAGCACGCCTTCCCTGCCTCCCGAGACTGAGCTGGGTCCTTTCTTCAAGTTGCCATGGCACCTGAGATTGCATCCGCCTTGGCATTTCTCATACTGTATTGGTACTGGCTGTTTATTTCTGAATCTTCCTTCTAGAATGTGAGATATAGCATATCTTCCAATATGTCTGGCACATAGTAGATGCTTACACATTTGATCAAAGGAAAAGTGACCAAGTGAAGTTAAGCAAACATTAGCATTGAAAGAAAAAATAGCTCATGTCAAAGCCTCTTTTTTTTACATGATAATGTCCTAATGGGTGTAATGTTCTATCAGTTGTTTCCAACAAAAAAAGTAAAAATAAAAATAAAACCAACTAGTTACCCAAGATTCAGATGTTTCCATCATCAGATATGTTCTGGTCATTTGCTTTGCTATTCCCAAAATAGATTATAATTTCTTAAATCTTTAGATTTCCTGCTTCTACCTTTTCTTTCTTCATTTTCCTTTTGTTGAATTCTAATTTTATGATCCAAAGGAATAAACACAATTCTTTTTGTTCCTAATTTCTTAATTTTAGTTTTAGTGTGCAACTACTAGATTTATGTCTAACTTTCAATTCTCTGTCCACTTCCATAGATACAATTTATTTAGCATTCCTACACATTCACTTAACCCTAACGTCTTATTTCTCATCTTCATTGGGCGATTCGTCTTGTTGAAAACACTTTACTCTCCTTTTCTCTGAATTTTCTGTAAGCTATTCATGAGTCTTGATTTTCTCTTAACCTAGTACCTGTGCCATTTAAGGACCAGGATATACTTTGGGAACTGGGTTGGGAGGTGATATCCTTGCAGTATGAACATCACAGAGTGCACCCAGACAAACTGAAAAGGCCACAACATCACTAGGTGACATGATATGATCTTACGGGACGGCGGTGTTACATGTGGCCCACATGGACTGAAATGGCATCATGTGGTGCGTGACTGTGCTTTAGTCCTCTGAATTTTTTAGTCCCCTTCGTTTTCCTTCCCTCCTCCACTCTACTTGTGTTACACTTTTCTGGTAGGATTTTTTTATCATAATGGATGGCAAGAATAACCTGGAGTTTATTCCTTCTTGATTTCTCAGGAAGCTTATACTAATGGTCACCTCTGCTTTTTCTTTTTCCTGTTTTAATCTACTGACATCTCCCCCCAAATAAGGAAAAAAAAAAAACAGGTATCTCAAAAGACACCTCTAACTCCCACTCTTTTCAAGAGCTGTATATACCTGCTTTTCCCATCTCCTCAGTATCTATTCATTCCTTCTCACATTTTTATTTTAATCTTTCTGTATCCGACCACTGCACTGAAACTGTTCAGACTCAAATAATTTCCAGGTTGGTAATCCCCCAACACTCTGTCCTCCACATTGACCACTTGGGACACCTGTCCCGGCGAACGCGCGCTCTCCTCTCTCAGATGAAGGTCCCAAGTGCTCTTCCTTCACTGCCTCTTCTCCCTCCCCAGGACCCTTAGCTGGAATGCTTCTGAGCACTCTAACCCTCTGATTGCTGGCCTAGCATTCTCCAGGGCAGTAATTCTCACTGCTAGAGGTTCCCAACTTGTTTGGCTTACCCCCACCTTCTCAGAAAAAAACTCAGAGGTGCCCCTCTGGAAATCTTTAATGCATAAACAGGAAAATGCAGTGATCAATTTGCATTCTATTTTATGCATCTTTATTTCCTTCCAGCACCTCCCGGGGGGGGGGGTATCACCACTTTGGGAATCTACACACTATACCAATGGTAGACTGTTTTTTTTTTCTTATGCCAAGCAGCCTTTTTTTGAGAAGCTATTTTTCATTCTTTTACTTATAGGAATCCACAGTATCCAATATATACAGCCAAATCAGGTCAACAGTATGCTAAGAATCAGGAGAGAAATACGGAAAATTCTACACAGGGATGGAGATCCATTTCCTTCCATTCTAAGCAAAAACTCTAGTCTTGACCTCAGAGAGTTAACAAGATTTCTTGAATGCTTCTACTGACTTCCAGGGAAGGAGGCATGGGAGAGAGGCTCACAGACAGGATTCTGGCAAATCACTCCATTTCTAAATGATCTGTTCCTAGGTTGTGTGCCCCACTTCCAGGCAGGCCAGGGGATCATGCTGAGGTCTGAAGTGGCTTCTGCGAGCTGCCTACCAGCACCTACTTATTTTAAAAGGAACCAAACCAGAAATCCATATCACTTCCAGTTAGCCATCGTATGCTTTACGTGACATCTACTTGAGCCCCAACTCCAAAGGGAAGGTGGACAGATGACCTAAATAAAGAACTTAAACTCATTCACCTATGATAGTTACCTTGTGCACAGGCCATTACCCTCCACCCCCACACATAGTTTAAACAGGAGAGAAGTTACTTGAGAAACCTGTGACAGGGGACTTCCAGCATTACCTGTGATCAGACAGCAGAGACCGCATCACGGATCCAGAAGATAACCAGATCACTGGGTGGGTATCATCCTCACACACCTTCCCACACCCACCCTTCATCACCTGTCCTTTAAAAGAAGGGTCAGGAAACGCATCTCTCTCCCTTTCTCTCTGGAGATAGTCCACATTTTCCCCCTAAATACACCCCCCCAATTGGGAACTCCTCTGACCCTTCTCAAAATCATTTCCTCTCCCATAACAAAAGAGGGCTTTTTCTGTTTCCCACTGGCTATTATAAGGAAAACATGACTCCAATTGTTGCTGGCAGTTTGTTTGTTTGTTTGTTTTTTATTTATTTATTTATTTGCAGTACTGGGGATTGAACCCAGGTACATTCTACCTCTGAGCTACACTCCCAGCCCAATTTTTTATTCTTTATTTTGAAATAGGGTCTCACTATGGCCCTCCGCAACTTTGTGAGACCCGGTTTCAAAATAAAGTATAAAAATTGGGCTGGGGGTGTAGCACGGAGGTAGAACGCCCCTGGGTTCAATCCCCGGTACTGCAAAAAAAAAAAAAAAAAAAAGAAATAGGGTCTCACTAAGTTGTGGAGGGCCTCACTAAGTAGCTGAGGCTGGCCGTGAACCTGTGATCCTCTTGCTTCAACCTCCCAAGTACTGGGATTAAAAGCGTGCGCCACCACACCTGGCTATGTTTCTGGCAGTTATCTTATAAAAGAAAGGGGGAACAGGCTCAGAATGTAGCTGAAGCTACAGATGGCAAAAAGAAGAGAAAGAAGAACCAGACCCCCGCCCCCCATATGTGTGTGTGTGTGTGGGGGGTACTGGGGATTAAACCCAGGGGTGTTCTACTTCTAAGCTACATCCCCAGCCCTATTTTATTTTTATTTTGAAACAGGCTCTCACTAAGTTGCTGAGGGCCTCACTAAGCTGCTGACACTGGCCTTGAACTTGTGATCCTCGGGTTTCAGCCTCCCAAGTACTGGGATTACAGCTGTGCACCACCACACCCAGATGAACCAGATCCTTGATAACACAGCCTGCGGCCGAGGTGCCCCGAATCCTTGGAGGTGCCAAAAATCCTTGGAGGTGCCAAATCCTTGGAGGTGCCAAATCCTTGGACGTGAACTATAGCCCTCTCTTTGAACTTCCAGTTCTGAGACTGGGCAAATTTCCTCATTATATTAAAGCAATCTGTCAGAGATCTTGTTGCTTGGAGCACTTACTTCTACGTGAGTCAAGAAGGAACTGCCAGTGGGCATGGGGGCACACATCTATAATCCCAGTACTTGGGGGGCTGAGCCAGGAGGATTGCAGGTTTAAGACCAGCTTTGACAATTTAGTGAGGCCCTGTTTCAAAATAAAAAATAAAATAGGGCTGGGGGTGTAGCTCAGAGGTAGAATACCCCTGGGTTCAATCCCAGTACCAAAAAATTGCCTAGACTAGGGACTTAGCCCTGCTGCGTGAGTCTCTTAATCCATTAGGACCCACATTTGGCCACTCAAGACTACCAAAAAAGGCCAAAACCTAGGAAGAAAGTTCTGTGGACGAGTCTTTGCCACAGAGAGGTAGGCAGCCAAAGCCAAAGTGCCAAGCCTCTGCCTCCTTCCCTTTGGGCTTAAAGAATAACATAGAACAAGAGTTCTTGACAAGGCTCTAGGGACAGAATTCTGAGATAGTAAAATTTGGATGAGGGGAAACCATTTTTATTTCTGCTAAACTCTAATTGAAATCTAGCATTTTCTTTATTTATGTATGTAGACAAGAAATCATCTGTAACTCTAATCAACAGCAATCAGGTTATAGCTGTTGAAGGTATGGCAAAATATTGGTAGTTAAAATTATCAGACCCAGCACTATATCGTTACTCAATACACTAAAAAAGCCCCATTTACTGTGCCACAGACATTTTAAATACTCTGAGCACTGTACTTCAGCGGACTTGGCTTCCTCTAATACTATGCTCGTCTGCACCTACTACTAACCCAAAAAGCTATCCAGAGGTTTCACAGGACTACAGCAGGAGTCTCGACTACCATGTTTAGTCTATTTGCATTATTTATGGTATATTTGGATCCATTGCTATGATTTTGTGTTCTTATTTATCCTGTTTTTCCTAAGCTTCCTTCTACTTATTTCCCCTTCTTCCTGTATTTTCAATGCACTGACCAAAATTGTCTTTATTCCTCCATCTCTCTCTTCAAGTTCTATTTTTTAGTAATCACCCTTTGAGTTAGTCAGCTTACTCACTGCAGTGACCAAAATACCCGATGAGCACAACTTGGAGGAAGAAAGGTTTGTTGGTGCAGGGGCTTCGAAGTGCCACCACCTAGCTGGCTGGCATTCAGTGGCAGGCACCACCCTCCCTACGGCCATGCCCCTAATGACCCACATGTGGAACCTTGCTGTGTTGGGGACATTCCAAATTCAAACCACTATACCCTTAAGATGTTAATGTGGCTATCTAATAAAAGGCCTACATGTAATAATCACTGCCTCTATTCTCCTCCTGAATAATCCAGGATTTTAAATCTCTAATAGGTTCCCAGGCTGCCATAATGAAGTACTACAAACTTGGTGGTTTAAACAGTAGAAATTTATTCTGTCACAGTTCTGAAGGCCAGAGTCTAAAGTTAAAGTATTGGTAGGGCCACGCTCCTTTATAAATATAAAGAGATTTATTATAAGGAGCTGGCTGTGCAACTGTGAAGGTGGACAGGTCCCGAGATCTGCAGAGTGAGTGGGCAGGCTGGCGAAGCGGGAAGAGCTGACATTTCAGACTAAAGGCAGGAAAGTGGGTCCCAGTTGACAGGCAGGCAGATTCTCTCTTGCTGGGGGAGGGTCAGCCTTTTTGTTTTATTTAGGCCTACAGCTGAATGGAGGAGGCTCACTCATATTAGGGAGTGCAATCAGCTTTCCTAGGTCTACCAATTGAAATGTTAATCTCAGAGATTAGTAACCAAATACTAGGGTCCAGGGCCCAAGACGGAAGGGCCACAGCTCTCTTCCATCTTACCAGTGCTCCAGTATTCCAGCTCCCTCCCTTCTTTCTATGTCCTTTAGAAATCCTTTCAGTGAGGACCTGCTAGGGTAACCTTTCTATTTTACATCTGAAAACATCTTTCTTTTCTTTTTCTTGAATTACAGGTTAATTAAATAAAAATTTATAGATTGCTAATTTTCTCTCAGTACTTCAAAGGTGGAACTGGGGATTGAATCTGGGAGCACTCTACCTCCAAGATACATCCCCAGTCATCTAAGAAAGGGAGAGAAAGTCTCCCTGTGCGTGTCTATCCATCCAGGTGAGCAAGAGAGCGTCTGCGTGCTTTTGTAGTTCTTTTATAGGAGGGGGTAGGTAGGGTTGCACAGGAGAGGGCAGGACTTCCTCCTGGTCCTGTTTCCCTGGCAACAGATAGGCAGTGGGGGTCTGGCCTTTTGTCCTCTTCACCCGTCCCATTTATATTAAGCATCTCAGGTATGGAGAGGAGCCATTGTGATTAAGGGTATGGATTCATTAAGGCTTCTGCTTGACTGAACACATCCTATAGGGTGGAGTTAGATTATGAACTTTTAAAATTTTAAATCTCTATTTTCCCAATGTCTCCTTTCTGCCTAATATTTCTATCTAGAGAGAAATCTATCTATGGAGAAACATAATTCTGAGGGGTCCTTGGCTTCCATAATAAATAAAAATTTCAACACATGCCATCAGAAAAAGGCAAAGGTTTTAATTAACTTAAAAAGGTGGAGATACAGGTTGGGGGTTAACTAAGAAAGGCGGGGATACAGGTTGGGGGTCATCTAAGAAAGGGAGAGCGAGTCTCCCTGTGCCCTTCTATCCATCCAGGTGAGCAAAAGAGCATCTGCGTGCTTTTGTAGTTCTTTTATAAGAGGGGGCAGGTAGGGTCACACAAGAGAAGACAGGACTTCCTCTTAGTCCTGTTTCCCTGGCAACAGATAGGCAGTGGGGGTCTGGCCTTTTGTCCTCTTCACCCACCCCATTTATATTAAACATCTCAGGTGTAAAAAAGAGCCATTGTGATTAAGGGTATAGATTCATTAAGACTTCTGCCTAACTAAACACATCCTATAAGGTAGAGTTAGATTATAAACTTTTAAAAATTTAAATCTCTATTTTCCCAATGTCCCCTTTCTGCCTAATATTTCTATCTTTTCTATTCTACCTCATCACTATTTTATTTTTTGTTTTGAAGCAGGGTCTTCATAGGTTGGTGAGAGTCTTGGTAGGTTGGTGAGAATCTCGCTACATTGCTGAGGCTGGCCGCAAACCTACAATCCTCCTGTCTCAGACTCCTAAATACTGGAATTACAGGCATGTGCCACCATGCTTAGCCCAGCTCCTCTGGCTTCTTAAAAAAGAGAAAGAACTTTTTTTTTTTTTTTTTTTTTTGGTACTGGGAATTGAATCCAGGGGCATCCTACCCAGCCCTATTTTTTTTTTTTTAATTTTGAAACAGGGTCTCACTAAATTGCTGAGGTTGGTCTCCAACCTGCAATCCTACTGTCTCAACCTCCCAAATACTGGGATTACAGGCCTGTACCACTAAATCCAGCTATAACAAAACATTTTAATTGTGTAGCCTCTCAAATGTTACTTTTTGCTTTTAAGTCTAGTATTTTAAAAAAGTAAAATGTGTCTCTTATTTTTCTAATTGGCAACTTTAAATTCCTTGGTCACATTCTAAAGAAATAACATCTTACAACAGATTATTTCCCTTTTGCACAGAATTGTTAAGAAGAAGGCAACAAAATATCTTCTATACCTCTAGCTGGATGCATCAGTCACTGCTCTAGAAGGGTCATACACAGCTGAGCTGTCAGCAAGTCTGTCAATAGCCATCCATTATCGTTTGTCTTCTACACTTAGTTACTGCACATCTCAAATGGATTTTGATTATTTTTCACATCCTTAGAACTCAAATATATCTGTTGGATGTTCTCCATGACATAATAAAAAACATCTTAAGAGTAATTTTAAATGATAGCTAATACAAATCACTTTACATGCAATGTCACGTTGAAAAATAATTTCTATTACAATCGATGCAAGAAATACTTCATGCAAGAGAGATGCCATAATTCAAATGACTGAAATGTATAGATCAGTGCTCTCAGAAATTTGGTCTCATAGTACAACAGAAGTGTTAATTATTTAACCCACATCACTCCCTATTCCACACAAGGACTGCAGTACTGAGTACACCTCTGAGGTTCTCTCTGCTCATTGTGTTTTCCTCCCACCTCTCTGACTTTTCTTTCTTGTTTTCCACTGCCAGCCCCTTGACCACAGTCTGTCCAAGGCCCTCATTTTTCAGTGGGCACTATCATCCACTCTAATGGCTTCGATTACTATCTATATGAAGACATCTAAATCTAAGTCTCTCTCTTGAGCTTTAGTATTTAATATTCAACTGCTGCTACATACTTCTTTATGAATACCTTGAGTACCTCAAACTTACTATCTTCTCCTGAAATGTAACCTTCTTTCTGTGTTGAATTCCTGGCTAACATCATCATCTACCTAAACACACAAGGTTGAAATCCCTGTTGTAAAACAAAGAAGTATCTATAGAGAGACCCAGCTCAGCCAATAGAGTATTCTGAATTCTTGACTGAATTCAGTCAAGCAAAGCTACTGACTATAATTCAGCACTGTCTCATGCCCATAGGGATGCAAGGACACCATCAAGAATCCAGGAGCAGCAGCATGGCCTATAGTCCCAGCAACTCAGGAGGCTGAGAGAGGAGGACCTCTAGAGCCCAGAAGTCTCCAGCCAGCCTGGTTAACAGAGACAGATACCACCTCTTAAAACAACACAAAAGATCCAGAGCAGTATCTGAAAGCATTATTAATTTAGTCACTTCTTATAGTACTAACATTTCCAGTACTAACAACACTGACATGATGACAGTATTGACAAAGATTGAGCTATCTGGACCCTAATTTTAAATACCAGAATGATAGGTTAGGAGCCACGTAGCTCACACTAATGAGGAACAAGACACTTGTCCAGAGGTTGAATGACCAATGATCCAAAGGACTTTAAGCTGAAGTGCTGAGAAAGGAGGTAGGTAAGGGGACTTAGGGGGATGAAATCAGGCCCTACAGAGGACATGATATGTACATAGGGGAAAGATTACTAACATGAGAAAATGAGTACAGATTTAAAGTTTTCATAATTGGAGATGCCTATAAACCAATAAATACATGTAATAAAAAGCATAAAAACTTACCTAAAATACACAAAAACAGTCAATGAGCCTCACTGAGGTGGGCCTCAACACTGGCCTACAATGTCAGAAAAGCTTGGCCTTACTCACAGGGAAAAGAGGAGAAGCAGATATTTTATATCAAGATAACATACATCTTCCACGGAAATCCAAGTGAACAGAAGAACTCCAGAACATGTCTGAGAGATGGATGAGAGAAAGAAGACTTTGATGGACAATTTACCAAGGCCAACTGGCCGAATGGTATAAATATAAAAGCTCCTAACAGATCACAAAACTTGTAGACAAGATAGCGCACTGACAGGTATTCCAAGTACCCAGAGGACTGCAGACATCTCATCCCCCTGAACGCAAGATGTCTAACGAGTTCCTCATCCATTTTACCACCTGTCTCATCCCACACAGGACAGCGGCCAGGGGTAAGGAGGCACACTGCCAACCAGAGCATAATGTAGACCCAGAACGAGAAGGGTCTAGTAACTTGGAAAGAAAGCAATTGCACTTCAGAGTTTGCAAAATCTAGGGCAAAAAAGGGAGGGCAATTACAAATCCTTTTGATGAGAAAGAAAATGAGACACTGCATGAAGAAACCTGAAAAAAGGTAGAACACAGATTAAACTTTAAGGAGTTTGGGCTGAAAAGAACAAAAGTACTCACACAAAAAATCAAAAAGGCCACCAGGCATGGTGGTGTGCGCCTATAAACCCAATAATTGGGAGGCTGAGACAGGAGGATAGCAGTTCTGAAGCCAGCCTCAGCAACTTAGTGAGGATCGCATCAACTCAGTGAGACCCTGTTTCCAAATAAAAAATAAAATAGAGCTGGGGGTGGAGCTCGGAGATAGAATGCCCCTGGGTTCAATTCCCAGCACCACACACACACAGGCAAATGCAGGGTGATTTTGTCACCTTAAGGGGGTTTCAGGAAATCTCTCCAGAGGCAGAAGAGACCTCTACTCAGACATTACATGCTCTTAACAGGTTGCAGAAAAGAATTTAAGGACACATCAGGTTTTAGCAAAAAGGAAAAGCTTTATTAGAAAGTGAAAGGTGAAGATACATATTCTCAGAGCAGAATGTGGACTTTTTTTTGGTACTAGGGATTGACTCTAGGGGCGTTCTTCCTCTGAGCTACACCACCAGCCCTTTTTATTTCTTATTTTGAAACAGGGTCTCACTAAGTTGCTGAGGGACTCCCTAAATTGCTAAGGCTGGCCTCAAACCTATGATCCTCCTATCTCAACCTCCCAAGTACTGGGATTACAGGCATGTACCATCACACCCGTCTCTAGAATATGGGCTATCTTGAGAGTGAGAAGTGCTTTTGGGGTCTCAGGCTTTCCTTTTAAAGGAAACTTTGTGAGGGGTGGGCATGGGAAGGTATGGAGGAATAACGCCAGCCTGGTGAACTCAGTTCTTTGATCATGGATCACAAGCCGTTTATGGGGGTCTGGTCCTCTCCAGGATCTTGGGCTGATACTGTCTCTTCTATCTAATGTTTGGAATGTGTAGATAGTACATACTTGTTAAAATTCATCTTCCTTTGCTTTATCTAATCTGACAATACATTGTATAGGCTAGCAGTGCACTGAACCTTTAATCAAAATGAGGCAATTTTCATAGATGAGTGAATTTACATATCAGATCTACAGATGTCTCATAAATTTGGGAGTAACAGGCCTGACAGGGATAAAAAGGTCTGGGGAGGAAGTCTAATTGGCTTTTAGATTACAGCCACAGTGTCCTTTTCCTTCCCTTTTATCTCCTTTCCACCTGTGCTTATTCCTTCTATCCTACCTCAAGAGCACGGATTTATAAAGATTTTTTTTTTAATAAAAAGCTCAGGAAGTGCCAATACAAAGAAGCAAAAAAGGTCACCAACTTTTAGAAAAGTTTTTTGTTGTTGGGTTTTTCTTTTTCTTTCTTTTTTGTATGTATGTATGTATGTATGTATGTAGTACTGGGGATTGAACCCAGGGGCATTCTGTCTCTGAACGACACCCCAGCCCTGTTTTATATTTTTGTTTTGAAGCAGGGTCTTACTAAGTTGCAGAGGCTGGCCATGAACCTGAGATCCTCCTGTCTCCCAACTACTGGGATTACAAGCGTGTGCCACCATGCCTGGCTGGCTTTTTTTCTTTTCTTTTCACCAAGCATATTCAGAGCAAAAATAAGAAAGACTCGGATCTATTGCTGAGGGCCAGATAAACAATGGATGGGAACATGTCTCAAAACTTTTTTTCCTCTATCAAAGAGATCCACACCAAGCTAGGATTGTTTTTAACTCTTTGGGGTATCTTGTGCTTCCATATGAATTTTAGGATCAACTTGTTAATCTCTGCAAAAAGCCAGCTGGTACTTTCATGGGGTCGTTTGAATCTGTAGGTCAATTTGGAGAATACTGACATCTTAATTATCTATCTAGCTATCTATCTATCATCTATCATTTATTTTATTGTATTGGGGATTGAGCCCAGAGGCATTCTATCTCTGAGCTATACCCCCAACCCTATTTTTTATTTTGAAACAGGGTCTCGCTAAGTTTCTGAGGCTGTCCTCAAACCTGTGCTCCTCCTTTCTCAGCCTCCCAAGTACTATGATTACAGGTGTGTGCCTCCATGCCTGGCTCGACATTTACTTAGAGCTTCTTTATTTTCTTACAAAAATGTTTTACAGTTTTCAATGCCAATACTACTTTAAATGGTATTTCTAAAAATTTATTCTCTAATTGTTCCCAGGGTATGGAAATATAATAAACTTTTTGGTTTTGCTGTACTGATCTTATATCTATAGGTGTTCCAAAATTTGCCTGATTTTATTTTTAAATGCTGGTTGCTGGGCATGGTGGTACATACCTGTAATCCCAGTACTTGGGAGGCTAAGACAGGAGAATTGCAGGTTCAAAGCCAGCCTCAGCAATTTAGTGAGGCTCTCAGCAACTTAATGAGACCCTGTTTCAAAATAAAACAGGGCTGGGGGTGTAGCTCAAAGGGAGAATGTCCCTGGGTTCAATTTCCACTACCCCCTCCAAAGCTGGTTTCTGGTAGTAAGAAATCCAGCTCTCCTGGCCCTTCCTCACGGCTCTCCGCAGTCCATGTCTCAGATGGCGTCTCCCATGGCATCAAGTGAAGAGTGTGACCCCGCACATGCCATGGGGATGGCAGCAGCCCCCACTTGTGCTGGTTTTCAGCATATTGCAAAATAGATTATACTCCACAGACCACATACTTTTAACTAAAATGTCCTCACTAAATCAACAAATGCCCTTAAAAAAAAACCCTACCAAAGAAAAGTAAAAAGGGACTATCAGAGCCAACACCACCTCTGCTCGTGAGGTCTGCGCTCTCTTTAGCTACCACACATGGTTTTTTATTTTTTTATTTTTACTTTTATTTGTGTGTGTGTGTGTGTGTGTGTGTGTGTGTGTGTGTGGTACTGGGGATTGAACCCAGAGGCATTCTACCTTCGAGCTACATCCCCAGTCCAATTTTATTTCTTATTTGGAAACAGGGTCTCGCTAGGTTGGTGAGAGTCTCACTACTTGCTGAGGCTGTCCTCGAACCTGCAATCCTCCTGTCTCAGTGTGCCACCATGCCCGGCACACATGGTTTTTTAAAAACCAGATTTGGAAAAGAAAGCCAAAAAGCTAGAGATTAACATGTACACTATTAGAAATAGAGATTTACTCCAGCTGTTATTAATTATTAACCTAAGTTGGAGCCTTAACATATTAGCTTATGTTTAAGAAAACATAACATCTGTGTGTATGATGCATGTAGTGGGAACATGCATACATGCACCATAGGAAAAGGCTGTGTCCTATTCTATAGACAATGGGCCAGAGGGGAGCAACGCAGGTACAGGGGAGCCAGTTAGGAGCCACAGTCCAGGTAAGAGACCAGAGATGGCTGCAACACATGTGGAGAAAAATGGACACATTTTAGAGATACTCAAGAAACCATATCAACAGGACCTGGCTATAAAATTATATATGGGGGTATATATATATAAAGAGGGAGATGCCTAAGTTTCTGACAAAACACACTGGATAGAGGAGGTACTGTTAACTGAAACAGCAAATACTGGCAGAAGAACAGATTTCTGGAGGAAAGATGAACTACCTTGAAAGAAGGCTGAGGAGAGAACCACTCCACTCCTAAGCACTGCTGGGGCTCACGATAACCCTATATATGGCACTTTGGTGCTTCAGTGTAAAGTTCGATACTTTAAACTGGAGAACAGTGGAAAGGCCACAGAATGTCTCTCTCTGACCTCCCATTCTCCAGAATCCCTCTTCCCCAAGGTGATCATAGAAACTAAACCCTTTGTCCCCCAAAGCAAGCCATAAAACCTAAAAAGGTCACTCTTTCCCTTTGAGACCTTCATTTCAAGAAGGATCCTGCCTGGGAGGAATGAAAGCTACCCAGAGAGGTCAGAGAGACCTGACTGGGCAGGGCTCGTTGGGTTTCCCCCTCATTGTATTTCTGTCACTAGATCATACCCCTTTGTCTAATCACATTTCTACACAGCTGTCCAGTCTTCACTGAACCTGAGCATTAAAACAAAATGTTTTCCCTGGGTCTCTGGGTCTTCATTCTGAAGGCTCTCATGTCACATAAAACTTTGACTAAATTCATTATGCTTTTCTTTTCTTACCCTGTCATGTTATAGGAGTGATGGCCATGACCCTTCTGATGGATGAAGAAAGGTATTGTATCTCTCTGCCGTACAGGATATGTCCAATAACTTGGGTGTATGTGTACCAAAAGATGGTATAATAATATTTACCACTGTACTCTTTCATTTTCTCTTCTTTTTCTTTTTGATGCTGGGGATTGAACCTAGGGCCTCATGCATGTTAAACACATGTCCTACCACTGAGCTACATAATTTGCATTATTTGTAACCACCAAAATGCAGGCAACAGATGTGTCTATCATCAATAGAATGGAGAAACTATGATATTCATAGAGTAGGTCACTAAAAAATCTATTGCTATATGCAATAACATGAATCTATCTCATTAATATAAAACTAGTCACAAGAATGCATACCATGATTCCCATGTAAACTGCAATATAGTAAGAAATACATACTTGATATTCATCCTGGTTCCTAGCAGAGATCTTAAAACTCTTGTAATTTCCTGAGTGATAGAGGTGAGAGCAGCATCTTTTGTTATTCATAATAAACCCTTTCAACCATACCATAGTTTATGCTAAAGAGGTAACTCTTGGAGGGTGGGGGCTGGTTGCCAGAAGAATCAAGTATGTGACTGGGAGAGTTTGAACTTTCAGAAAATTCCTCCTAACCTGCCAACTTCTGGGGAGGGAGGGGGCTGGCAACTGAGTTAAATCCCAGTAGTCGATGATTTCATCAATCATGCCTATGCACTGGAGCCTCCACTAAAGCCCTCGACCGCAGGGTTCAGAGAGCTTCAGGCTGGTGAACATACCAATGTGGCAGGAAGGCTAAAGCACCCCAGCTCCACAGCAACAGAAGCTCCTGAACTCAGGACCCTTCCAAACCTCACCCTATGTACCTCTTCACTGGCTACTCCCTTGGATCTCTTACAGTTTCCTTTATAATAAGCAGTAATAATAAATACAGTATATTCCTGAGTTCTGTGAGCACTGGGGCAAATTATGAAATACAAGGAGGTCCTTATGGGAACCCCTCAAATTGAAGTCAAGTCAGACAGACCTGTCAGTATCCTGGCACCAATTACTTGCAACTCGCATTGGAAGTGGGGGAATTTTGGGGGATGAGCCTTTAATCTATGGGGTATGTGCTAACTCCTGATAGTGTCAAAAGTGAATTAAATTGTAGGCTGCCAGTTAGTGTTTGAGAATTAGAGAACTACTTGGTATGGAAAATCCACACATTTGGTGTCAGAAATGTTGTGAGTAAAGAGTTTTCCATTATATATAAAGTTTAAAGACAGGCATAATCTCTGCTGTTCAAAGTCAGGATAGTATTTTCTTTGGGGGAGGGAGGAAGGAAGGTAATAGTGATTGGAAGGGGCCATGGGGGAACTACGGAGCTAGTAATGCTATTTCTAGTACAGGTTCATGGTTAAATTGGTATGACCACTCTGGTAATTCATCACACTGTAAACTTGGTGTATATTATAGTGAGTAAAAGTGTTAATTTTAAAATATCTGTCATCTCATCCCCAGTTAAAAACCCTTCAATAGTATGCTGACATGTGCTACAACACAAATGGCCCTGAGGACATTATGCTACATGAAATAAACCAGTCAAAAAGGGCAAAAACTGTATGACCCATTTATATGAGGCCCCTAGAATAGGTAAAAGGGTAAATACTGTATGAGCCATTTACATGAGGCCCCTAGAATAGTCAAATTCAGAGACAGAAGCAGAGGGCTGGGGATGTAACTCTGTGATAGACGCTCAGCGCTTGCCTAACAGGAGAGCCCTTAGTTCAACCCCCAATGCTGGGGGCCACACAGAAGGCTGGTTACCAGGGGCCAGAGGCGGGAAGGGTAGATTTGCTGTTTAACAGGTCTAGTTGGGTTGTACATGATGAAAAGGGTTCTAGAACCTAATAATATGAAAGTGTGAATGTACTTAGCACTACTGAGCTATACATTTTAAAACAGTTAAAATAGTAAATTTTATATGTATTTTACCACAATTAATTTTCTGAGGTGCTGGGGATTGACCCCAGGGGCTCACACCGGTGCTATGCCACTGAACTACATCCCGAGTCCCACAGTTAAAAATTTTAAGGACAACAAAAAATCTCCAATAGTCTGCCACTCCACTTACTAAAATGTCCAAATCTTAACACCATCTGGAAAGTGCTGGCTGACCTTTCAACTCTACTGGGTGCTGATTCCCCTACCTGCTCAGTGCCTCGAGCACAGGAAGTACTTTGTACCTTTTGGTCTTCATGCATTTTCTCAGCTGGAGGTCATCTTCCTTTCTGTCCTTCCCTTAATTTAATTAAGATCTGCCCACGATTCAGTCTCAGCATAAGCATTATTTCTTCAGGGAATCCACGGCCAAACACACTGGACAGAGATGGTGCTGTTGACTGGTCAGCTCTCCCACTTAACGGTCTTTCCGCTTCCTCCAAAGGCTACTGTTAAGTGATTACCGCTTCTTATTGTTTCCTGTCTGTCTTCCCCAACGGACAGTAGACAGGTGCTGACTCACCTCACTTTCCCCAGGAGACAGCCTGCAGACTAGTAGATGCTTAGTGATTATTTGATAACTGAGTACTTAAAGCAACTACTGAATTTAGGATTTGTGATCCAGATGAATTAGTGACAACATGCAAATGAGAAACCACACCACTGACAGTGACCTTGAGGAATCATAGCAAATAGCCATTAGGAAACTAACCTGTATAGATAGCACTCTAATATTTACAAAACAATAAGGTATTATGCAAACAATGGCTGAGCAATTGCTAGCAAAATTTCAGAAATGATTATTAAAGAAATAATTTGCAGACACTGTGAAGAGAAAGCTATAATCCCAGGGTGCTAGCACAGGTTCACTATATGCAGGAGGCATATCTCCTTCAGAGGTGTCCATGTCCTGACTCCAGGACCTTGGAATGTGTTAGGTTGAACGGCAAGGAAGAGTCAGGTGTGGTGGCGCACACCCATAATCCCAGTACTTGGGAGGCTGAGACAGGAGGATTGTAGGTTGAGATCAGCCTCAGCAACTTAGCAAGACTCTCAGCAACCTCCTGAGTCCCTGTTCCAAAACAAAAAATAAAAGAGGGCTGGGGTTATAGATCAGAGGTAGAAGGCCTCTGGGCTCAATCTCCAGTACCACAAAAGGAAAAAAAAAAAAAAAAAAAAACAAAGGCAAGAGAGAATTAAGGTTGCAGATGAAAGTAGGGTTGATAATCAGCGACCTATGATAAAGAGATTATCCTCAACTATCTGGGTAGGCCCAATGTAATCCTGAGAGTCTTTTAAATGCTTAAGAGAAAGGTGGAAAGTCAGGGTCCTAGAGAGATTTGAGGATGGAGAAGGGGCATGTGCCACAGGCGGCAAGGCAGCCTCTCCACCCACAAGCTGGAAAGGCAAGGGGACAGACTCTCCCTCAGGACCTCTAGATGCAATACCATCTTGCCAACTCTTTAATCTCCACCCAGTGAGACCCACTTCAAACTTCTGACATCCAGAACTGCAAGTAAATTAAATCTGTACTATTTTAAGCCACCTCATTTGTGGTCATGTGTTACAGTGGCAGCAGGAAACTAATACCCTAAGGCTAAGCCATGAATGGCTGGCTTCATTATCTTCCTTGCCACAGAGACTGGCCTACCCAATTAGAACATAATACATCAAACATCTTTATGTTTTTTCCACCAAAGTATGTGATAATGTATTTTATGATGTCATAAGACATCATGCTAATTGCAAGGTGAATTAGGAAACTGAAATTCTCCTCCCACCAAGAGCAAGCACTGATTAATGGGATGGCAACCAACCTACAAAGGTTGTTCACTCACACTCTTTTGTACTTTTATCAATAACTTAGAGCAGGGATTCTTAACTCTGGTCCATAGACCACAGGGGCCTCAAGAGACAACTGAACCTCCTAAACCTTACCACTAGTTTTATGTATATCTACATAAATATGTGTTTCTGCAGAAAAGTCTACAGCTTTCATTGAAATCTTGAAGTGCATCTGCAACCCCAAGAGGTTAAGAACCACTAATTTATTTATTTATTATTCTTTGTGGGAGGGGCTACTAGGGATTGAACCCAGAGGCTTCTACCTCTGAGCTACACCCCCAGCCCCATCTATCTAATCTATCTAATCTATCTATCTATCTATCTATCTATCTTCCTTCTAGTACTGGGGACTGAACCCTGGGGCATTCTACCTCCGAGGTACATCCCAGCCCTATCATCTATCTATCATCTATCTATCTACCATCTATCTCTATCTATCTCTATCTATCTATCTATCTATCTATCTATCTATATCTATCTATCATCTATCTACCTACCTACCTATCTACCTACCTACCTACCTACCTACCTACCTGTCTATCTATCTATCTTCTAGTACTGGGGATTGAACCCTGGGGCATTCTACCTCCGAGCTACACCCCCAGTCCTATCATCTATCTATCTATCCATCCATCCATCCATCCATCATTTATCTATCTTGTAGTACTGGGGATTGAACCTGGGGTGTTCTACCTCTGAGCTACATCCCCAGCTTTATTTTATTTTTTGAAACAGAGTCTTGTTTCAAAACAGAGTTTTGAAACAGGAGGATCGTAGGTTCAAGATCAGCCTCAGCAATTTAGTAAGGCCCCCTGCAACTTAATAAGACCCTGTTTTTTGTTTTTTGCGGTACCAGGGATTGAACCCAGGGGTGTTCTACCTCCGCGCTATACCCCCGGCCCTATTTTTTATCCTTTATTTTGAAACCGGGTCTCACGAAGTTGCGGAGGGCCTCACTAAGTAGAGAGAGAGAGAGAGAGACAGAGAGAGAGAGAGCAAGAGCTGAGGCTGGCCAAGAACCTGGATCCTCCGGTCTCCGCCTCCCAAAGTACTGGGGTTACAAGCGTGCGCCACCACGCCTGGCTAAGACCCTGTTTAAAAAAAAATTTGGGCTGGGGTGTAGCTCAGAGGCGTAGCTCAGTGCCCCTAGGTTCAATCCCCAGTACCATAAAAATAAATAAATACATAAATAAATGAATAAATAAATAAATAAGTGATTAGAGCCAGGCATAGTGGCAGATGCCACTTGGGAGGTACTTGGGAGGCTGAGACAGGAGGATTGCAGGTTCACGGCCAGCCTCGGCTTCACTTAGTGAAACCCTGTGCAACTTAGTGAGACCATTTCAAAATTAAAAAATAAAATAGGGTTGGGGATTGAACCCTGGGGTGTTCTACCTCTGAGCTACACTCCCAGTCCTATCATCTATCTATCCATCCATCCATCCATCCATCCATCCATCTATCATCTATCTATCTTGTAGTACTGGGGATTGAACCAGTACTCAAGCTCAGAGGTAGAATGTCCCTGGGTTCAATCCCCAGTACTGCAAAAACAAAACAAACAAACAAACAAAAAAACTTATTGTCCAGAAAGATGGAAAGAGTACCATTCTCTTCTGTACTGGCAAAATCAAACCCTGCAATACTGTGTTCCATTCTGTTTCCCTTTTCATTATTTTTTATTAGTTTTCTGTGACTGTCATAACAAATTATCACCAACTTGCTGGTTTAACCCACTATATCCCATCATCCTATAAATAGGACACCTATTAAGACCTATAAAAGTTAATAGGACATTTATAAAATTGTTCAATTTAAGTTTTTACAGGTGTCCTATATATAGGAAGACAGGACATATTGGGTTAAAATAACAGAAATTTGTCTCACCGCTCTGGAAGCCAGGAGTCTGAGACCAAGATGCTTCCTCTGGAGTTCTGAGGAGGAAACCATGCCAAACTTCTCTCCTAGCTTCTGGTGGCTACTGAGAATCCTAGGTTCTCCCTGGCTTGTGGCAGAAATCACTCCACTCTGCCTCCTGCTTCCTATGCCTCCTTGTCTATGTGTCTCTCTGGATCTTCTCCTCTTCTTATGAAGAAATTCACTAGTCACTAGATTTAGGACTTGTTCAACTAGTACGATGACATCTTGATCCTTAACCAATAGCATCTGCCAAGATACTATTTCCAAATAAGGTCACATTCTGAAGTTCTGGGTAGAAATGCATTTTTGTAGAACACTATTCAACCCATGTCTTAATCCGTTCAAACTTCTATACTAAAATACCATAGACTGGGTAATTTACAAACAGTGCAAATTTATTACTCCCAATTCTGGAAGTTGGGTGTCCAAGGTCAAAGCCCAGCAGATTTGTAAGTGGTGAGGACTGACTCAGCTTCAAGACGGTGCTTCCTATGTGTTCTCACAGAGTAGAAAAGGCAAACATTCCCTTTAGCCTTTTATAAAGGCATTAATCCCATTGGTGGGGGCTCCACCCTCACTACCTAATCATTTCCTAAAGGCCCCACTATTTTTTGCAGTAATGGGGACTGAATCCAAGGCCTCGTGCATACTAAGCATGCATTCTCCCGCTGAGCTACACCTCAACCCTTTTTTTTTGTGGTACCGGGAATTGAATGCTGGGGCGTTCTACCTCCGCGCTATGCCCCCAGCCCTATTTTTTATACTTTATTTTGAAACCGGGTCTCACGAAGTTGCGGAGGGCCTCACTAAGGAGAGGGAGAGAGAGAGAGAGAGAGCTGAGGCTGGCCGCGAACCCGGATCCTCCGGTCTCCGCCTCCCAAAGTACTGGGATTACAAGCGAGCGCCACCACACCCGGCCTCACCTCAACCCTTTTTAAAATTTTTATTTGTGCCGGGTGTGGTGGCGCACGCTTGTAATCCCAGTACTTGGGAGGCGGAGACCGGAGGATCCGGGTTCGCAGCCAGCCTCAGCTACTTAGTGAGGCACTCCGCAACTTCGTGAGACCTGGTTTCAAAATAAAGTATAAAAAATAGGGCCGGAGGTGTAGCTCGGAGGTAAAACGCCCCTGGGTTCAATCCCTGGTACCGCAAAAAAA
>PVJS01020051.1:0-33000 GCA_004027185.1 Glis glis | reverse complement strand
AGCGTGGGGCCCTCGGGGCCGGGGCGGTAGGTGCAGACAGCGTCCACTCCCGTGGCTGACCCGGCCTTCTCCAGCCTATGGAGGGCAGAGAGAAGAATAGAATGAGTGCATTTCAGGAGGGTGCAGAGACACTGCAGGGCAGGACGGGAAAGGAATAGAGGAAGGGAGAAGCCAGTGGGAAGGTGAGAAGCCTCATGGGTGCTCTGAGCACACGCGCTCCTGGACAGCCCGCCGCAGGGTGAGGAGCTGGGAGGTGCAGCGTGCCGCCTCGCGGTGTGGGGATAGGGGGTCGGAGCTGGACAGCTAAGGAGCTGCAGTTCTTGGGGATGAGGACAAATGGACAAAGTACGTTTGCTGTGATAGAAATCCTGGTGACAAAAGTGAAAAATCTCACTGAAACGGCCTTCTTTTAAAAGGGAGAAGGGCAGGAAGGAATTGAGAAAGAACGGCCCAGGCCGAGCCCAGTGCTGCTGATGGACTCTGCAGCATTCAGCGCGGGTCAGGGGGAGACGCAGGATGAGGAGTCATTTTGGTGAATTCCACTGTGCTGAAGACAGCCCGGAGGACAGAGGACAGGAAGCTGACCCCACACCTGCTCCTGGCAGCGCCGGGGCAGCCCTGGGCTGCGGCTCTGAGGTCTCACCTGAGCAAGGTCAGTCTGCAGCCAGAGTACCCGGGGCCCACGCTGGTGTTCCTGAACAAGGGCCCGAGCTGCGGAAGAGACAGAGAGATGCTGGGCTGAGAGGGAGGACGCAAGGCTCGTACTTGGGTGGAGATGTTGTCCGTGGGTGAGGCCAATGGTGGGTAGACAGAGGTAGCTGTAGTGGATGGGGCTGGAATGAGTGGGTGTGGCTAGGTCAGTGGGCGGGGCTGGAGTTAGATGGGCAGGGCTGGAGTGAGTGGGCAGGGCTAAAGTTTAATGGCAGGGTAGGAATGGGTGTGGCTAGGTGAGTGGGTGGGGTTGGTGTTAGATGGGCAGGGCTGGAGTGAGTAGGTGTGGCTAGATGAGTGGGGGAGCTGTAGTTAGATTGGCAGGACTGGAGTGAATGGGTGTGGCTGTAGTGGGTGGGTGGAGCTTTGGCGAGTGGGTGGGGCTGGAGGACCTGGGGGCACAGGATTAAGTACAAGGGGATGGAGTGAGTGGGCAGAGCAGGAGTGAGTAGGTGTAGTGTGATTGAGGTGGGCAGTGCCAGAGTGATGTGGGAGGGGCAGGAGCGAGGTGGGCAGGGCTGGAGTAAGTGGCCAGGCTAGTGTAGGCAGTGTTGGAGTGAGTCCTGGGGGCTGAGGAGTGGGGTGGGGTTGTAGAGAGTGGGTGTGTCTCTAGTGAGTGGGCGGGTCTGTTGTGATTGGGTGTGTCTATAGTGAGTGGGCGGGTCTGCAGTGAGTGCACAGGGCTGTAGTGAGTGGGCAGATCTGTAGTGAGTGGGCAGTTTGGCAGTGAGTGGGCAGGGCTGTTGTGAGTGGGTGGGGCTGTAATGAGCCGGTGGGTTTATTGTGATTGGGCGGGGCTGTAGTTGAGTGGCAGGGCTGTCGTGAGTGGGCGGGGCTCTCACCTGGTGTTGCAGGACCTTCTCTGTGGTGTTGAACATCTGGGAGCCGGGGGGCTGCATGTCCTCCTTGTAGCGCAGGTTGGTGATGGTGAAGTTGAGGGTGAAGGGCACCAGCGGTGGTCCCGTGGCTGCGGCTGGGGAGTGAGAGGAGAGGATACACTGAGGCCAGGGTGGACACAGGGGGCACAGCTGGACACAAAGTCTGGGGCCACAGGCCAGAGACCAGTGACCATCTCATGGCGTCCATACAATGGCCGCGGGTCCGTGGTGTCTAATGACTGGTTCTCCAGTTCAGGACAAAGTCCCTGCATCATGAGCTGCAGGTGTGTGTGTGAGAGTGATCTGTAAGCTACAAAGCTTTGAGAGACAGATTGATTGTAACTTTCTCATTTTCAGTAATTCTATCACATTTTTACTTATTTCCTCTATTCTTTCACTCAACTATGATTTAACAGCATTTCTGTGCTGCCAGAAAAGTGTGGCAAGACGTGTCCACCGACATGGAAGAGATAAACAGCCAACTGTGATCCCGAGGTCCTTCCAGCCTTCTCTGTTGCCAGTGAAACACAGCAGAGGTGGAAGTAGCTGAATGTTACTGCAAGAACCCCCAGCCTGCGCCCAGCTCCCTCCCTCTGCCAGCTGCACCGTGGTCAGGCCTGGTGGCTCCTGCCCTGGCCGTGGCTGGGACTTCCGAGCGCCGTGAGCACTCACCGCTGGGCGTGGTCACTGCGGTCTGGTGGGTGTAACCTGCGGAGATGAGAGGGGGACCGGGTGAGGAGGTGCTGGGGTGGAGAGGGGATAAGGGGGCCCGGGAGGGGAAGCTGTGTGCTGCACATCACAGCCGAGCACCTGTGGCCGCTGCTCACCGTTGACATAGAGGCTGTCCTGGTCCAGGGTGTAGGGGCCCAGGCGGGTGACGCCCTGGGTCAGCGGGCTCAGCTCCCAGTACAGCCGCTCCCTGTCCAGCGTGGGGCCCTCGGGGCCGGGGCGGTAGGTGCAGACAGCGTCCACTCCCGTGGCTGACCCGGCCTTCTCGCGCCTATGAAAAGAAAGAAATGTCTGGGAGCGGGATCCTCACAGGAACTGAGACCGGCAGAGATAAGAAGGCGCACTTCCATCCTCGGAGCCCAGTGTCCTCCACTTGCTGGGACCATGAGCAGAGTCAAGAATTTTTATTGAACGCAAGGCTCAAACCTCCATGTTTTTGGCATGGTCACAAGGAGATGTCGTACTTGGGACGGGTGAAGAACTGGAGATGGTTAAAGCAAATGTAAAAGGCACATTTTTCTTAAGAGAAATCCTGGGGACAGAATGTTAGTCCTGAAGGGGAAGAGAGCAGGACCGGGTGAGCAGGGAGGGGCTCGGGCTGGGGAGGCGGCAGGTTAGGACACACTGGGGTGCTGGAGCCCGCGCGTCCTGAATCCCACCTCTGCCGAGGGCCTCTAGGCGGAGGGCAGGGAGCAAGCTGAGGGAACACCTGTGCCTGGCAGCGCGGGGGCAGCCCGCGGCTGCTGGACTGAGGTCTCACCTGAGCGAGGTCAGCCTGCAGCCAGAGTACAGGGGACCAACGACACTGGTGTTCTCCAACAGGGGTTGCAGCTGTGGAGGAAGGGGAGAGAGGTAAGTAAGGGTGGTGCCAAAGCCCGGTGAGCGGTGAGCGCGGCTTGCATCTGGGTGCCAGGTGAGGTGGGCGGAGTATGGCGCAGTGGGCGTGGCATGGTGTGGTGGGAGGGGCATGGCACGGCGCGGTGGGCGTGGCATGGCACTGTGGGCGTGGCATGGCACGGTGGGCGGGGCTCTGACCAGGCTCTGCAGCGCTCGCTCCGTGGTGTTGAATTTCTGGGATCCAGGGCGACCCATATCCTCCTTGTACTCCAGGTTAAGGATGGTGAAGTTGATGGTGAAGGGCGCCAGGAATGGGCCAGCCACTGAAGGTGAGTGGAGAAAGACAGCTCTGAGCCCCCGCGTCTGCACACGGGCGTCTTTAAGCACTGGGAGGGGGCTTCCTCAAGGACGGAAGGCGTCCTCAGGGAGGACACCCCAGATATCACTGACCAAGAAATGTTAGGGATGAGGAGGAAAAATTGCTTCAGGGAGCTAAATACATCAGCGAAAGCTGGGCACAGAGGCACATGCCTGTAATCCCAGCAAACGGGAGGCTGAAGCAGGAGGATCGTGGTTGGAGGCCAGCCCCAGCAATTTAGTGAGACCCTCAGCAACTTAGCAAGACCCTGTTTCAAAATAAAAAATAAAAAGGGCCGGGGGTGTATCTCAGAGGTAGAATGCTCCTGGGTTCAATCCCGAGTGTCATAAAAAGATAAACAAAATTAAATAAAAAATAAAAAAAGATCTGGGGTGTAGATCAGAGGTAGAATGCCCCCGAGTTCAATCCCCAGTTAAAAAAAATTAAACTAAATAAAAAAGGGAGCTTGGGGGTGTCACTCAGAGGTATAATGCCCCTGGGTTTAATCCCCAGTACCAAAATATAAAATGAATTAAAATCTAATTAAATAAAAAATTAAATAAGGCCGGGGGGGTAGCTCAGAGGTAGAATGTCCCCGGGTTCAATCCCTAGTACCAAAATAAATAAATAAATAAATAAATAAATAAATAAATAAATGTAAAATAAAACACCACCAGGCAGAAAGCAAACACGTGTGACTTTGAAGGTGAGTAAGATTCTTTCGGACACTCTCCTCCTCTGTTTTCATTTAGTCCACATCCTTTCTCTGACATCCACCTATTTATCGATTTTAAAAATGGCGTGAAGAAGCGCTCGTGTTGCACGTTTATGTGCGGGGCCCCGTGGAAGCACTTTATTTGCACTGGACTCGCTGCTTTGGAGGGAGGCCGTGTGACCATGCCAGTGTGACAGACGCGAAAACCGAGTCCCCGGGAAGTTAAATCACAGGCCCCGAGTCCCGCACTCTCTGAGTGGCGGGACCCCATTGGAACCCAGGGTCCTTGGCCCCTGAGTCTGTGCCCCTCGCTCCTCCACCTGGGACCTCGGGCAGGTGTGGACGGCCAGGACAGCCCGTGCTGCCCGAGTGGTCAGCGGCCAGGCCGCTCTGTGGGCGTTAGCTAACGTGTAAGGAGAGACTGGAGACGGTGGTGAGGCCGGGTGGTCAGCACCCTCGGCGGGGCCAGGGCGGTCTGGGATGCGGCGCCCCACCCCGCAGGCCAGGTCCCTAAGTCAGCAAGGGGGTGTCTTCCAGATCTGTGCAGAGCACCTGCTTTCCTGGAGCTGAAAACTAAGTACCCAAGAGATACACTCAGTCCTCCACCCGCCTGCAAGCCTCCCCCAGGAGCTTCGGACTGTGACCCAGTGCTCAGCAGGGCAATCGGCACATCTTTCTTTTCTGTGTTTTCTGCGGGCAGCCATCAGAGACTGCCCCATGGATGCTCAATGCCGCAGTAATTGTGTGTGCATATTGTTGTCCTTGTGGTGGTTGCAATTGCTGAATGTGCAGAGGTTGTTGATGCCTCTTAGTAAGTGCTTACTAAGTACTTGTTGAGTGAATAAACGAGACGAGGCCTCCTGGCTCCCCTGGCGGCACCTCCCTCTGGCCCAGGGCACTGGAGCTTCGTCGGGAGGAACCGAGGGGAGGAGGCTCCTACCTGTGGAGACGGGGACAGGGGTCGCAGATGCTGCTGGGGTGGTGGTCGAGGCCGCGGCGACTGGGAAGGAAACAGTGAAGTAGTGGTCACGGGAAGGAGGCCCCGGCGGGGAGGCCCTGGCGTGGGATTTTTTTTGACCAGAGTTCAGTTTAGTTATTAACAGTTTAGGTGCAGATACTTTTTCTCAGCTGTACACAATATCAGAAATATGAGTGGTTATGAAATATGGTATGGTTCCCTTCAGGAATAGATTGAAATAAGTGCTAAGCGATGTAAGATCATTATTCTCATTTTGTTTTCTTATAGATGCCATTTATTTTTATTTTTATTTTTTTGTGGTACTGGAGATTGAACCCAGGGGCATTCTACCTCTGAGCTACACCCCCAGCCCTATTTTTTATCCTTTATTTTGAAACAGGGTCTCGCTAAGTTGCGGAGGGCCTCACTAAGTAGCTGAGGCTGGCCGTGAACCTGTGATCCTCCGGTCTCAGCCTCCCAAGTACTGGGATTACAAGCGTGCGCCACCACGCCCGGCTCTATTTATTTTTATCTTCATAAAAAATTATAGCTATACTATATTATCCTTCCATGTAGACATAATTTACAGGCTTAGACATCTACATTTCCAAGAACTGTTTCTTGGACACTGTAACTCCATCAGTTAGCTTTATGCAATATGAAATAATAAGTAAGCCGGATGTGATGGTGCATGCCTGTCATCCCAGTACTTGGGAGGCTGAGACAGGAGGATAACAGGTTCGAGGCCAGTCTCAGCAACTTAGTGAGACCCTGTTTCAAAATTAAAAAAAAAATAGGGCTGGGGGTATAGGTTGGAGGCAGAATGCCCCTGAGTGCAATCCCCAGTAACACACACACACACACACACACACACACACACACAGGGCGAGGACTGAGAAATGCAACGCATGAGTGCTCCCTCTGCCACCGATCATCTGTACGGTCTTAGACAAGCCACGCAGCCACTCTGTGCTTGATGGACTCTGTAATTTCTGGGTCGTATTAGGACCTGCTTTGCAGGATGCCTGTTTGTCTTCGAGCTGGCGGTGAGCATGTTTCCTAGCTGGGGAAGGACCTGGGCTTTCTTGGCTCGTCCCCTCTCTGGGCGTGTGGGGCAGAGGACAGGGAGAGGGCGGATGAGCTCAAGCAACAGTAGGGCCCCATTACTCACTGGTGGGGGTGGAGGTCAGGAACCGGTGGGTGTAACCTGAAGAGAGAGAAAGAGAGGGTGAGCAAGGGGACGCTGGGGAGTGGGAAGAAGAGGTAACAATCAGGTCCATTGGGTGTCTATGAATTTATTTGCTCATTTTTGTTTTGGTCCTTTAAAAAAAGTTTTTTTTTTTTTAAGCTGGGCATGGTGGCACATGCTTGTAACTGGAGTGCTTGGAAGGCTGGGACAGGAGGTTCGCGGGTTTGAGGCCAGCCTCAGCAACTTAGCAAGACCCTTGGCAACTTGGCAAGACCCTGTTTCAAAACAAAAACTAAAAAGGACTGGGCGTGTGGTTTGGGAGGCAGAATGGGCCTAGGTTCAACCCAGGCAGTGCGCACACACACATACACACACACACACACACACACACACACACACACATACACACAAAAGAGGAAAGAATAAAGCTGATGCACTAGATTAATAGTGGGATCATTGTGATGCATTGATACCTGCCTAGAACATCAGTTGAGCAGTTTAGTTCCCTGACACCTCTCCTTCCCCTCCCTCCTCCCTCTCTCCACCCCTGCGTCTACTAGACAGTCTTCCTTCTATTTTTATGGGATCCCTTTCTTCCTTTTTTTTTCTCTCTAGCTTCCACATAGGAGAGCAATCGTGTGACCCTTGACTTTCTGAGCCTGGCTTATTCCACTTAACATGATGTCCTCGGGTTCCATCTATTTTCCTACAAACGTCCTTAATTTCATTTGTCTTTATGGCCGAGTAAAACTCCACGGTGTGCCTAGACCACAGTTTTCTTTATCCATTCATCTGTGGACGGACACCTGGCTGGTTCTATAACTTGGCTCTTGTGAAGTGTGCTGCTCTAAACCTGGCCATGCGTGTGTCGCTGGCAAGAGCCCGGGGAGTGGTGTGGCTGGGAGATATGACTGTGCCATTCCTAGGTTTTGGAGGAACCTTCATACCGATCTCCATAGTGTTTGGACTAATTTACAATCCCCCCGATAGTGCATAAATATCCCTTCTCCCCGCCATTCTCGTCAGCTTTGTTACTGTTTGCATTCTTGATGATTGCAAGAACCATCTACAGATTGACTTTTAAAGTCATATTTACAGGGTGCTCTCAATGCATAGACAAACCCCAGAAACGAACTGCAGCCCAGGGAAGGATCATCTCTGTCGCAGGCTCTGCAGTCATCCCTCTGCCATCTGCCCGCCCCCTCTTCTCTGAGCGACTCCTCTCTCCAGAAAAGCTGTGCACTGTGTGCACACTTCTTTCCGTGGGCGATGAGCCCGGAGCACAGAGGCTGCAATGAGACCCGCAGGGAAGCCACCCTGCAGCCGTGGACCCACTCACCATTGACGTAAAGGCTGTCCCTGTCCAGGGTGAAGAAGTCCAGCCTGGTGACACCGTGGGTCTCGCGGCTCAGCTCCCAGTACAGCTGCTCCCTGTCCAGCACGGTGCTCGCAGGTCCAGAGCGATGGGTGCACATGATGTCCACTCTAGTGGCGGATCTGTCCTTCTCAGGCCTGGATGGAGGGACATGGTAATAGGGACATATGCAAGACTGAGAGTGAGTGCAGTGTGCAGGAATAAGAATATTTGGAAAAGTCACGAAGCTGTGATTCACTTTCTCAGGAGGCCCAAAAGGAGTGAGCAAGCAAGCAAACAAGCAAGCAAACAAACAAGCAAGCAAGCAAACAAGCAAACAAGCAAACAAACAAGCAAACAAGCAAGCAAACAAACAAGCAAACAAACAAGCAAACAAGCAAACAAACAAACAAGCAAACAAACAAACAAGCAAACAAACAAGCAACCAAGCAAACAAACAAACAAGCAAACAAACAAACAAGAAAACAAGCAAGCAAACAAGCAAACAAGAAAACAAGCAAGCAAACAAACAAACAAGCAAGCAAACAAGCAAACAAGCAAGCAAACAAGCAAACAAGCAAGCAAACAAGCAAACAAGCAAGCAAACAAGCAAACAAGCAAGCAAACAAACAAACAAGCAAGCAAACAAGCAAACAAGCAAGCAAGCAAGCAAACAAGCAAGCAAACAAGCAAACAAGCAAGCAAGCAAACACAAGCAGGTGGGGCGGTCTAAACAACTACCTTGCACACGCCTTGGGTGTGTACTTCTGAGCACTTTCAACGTGGATCAAGATACGTGCAGCCATAGAAGAACACAATTATGTCGTGTGCAGGGAAATGGATGGAGCTAGGGAATGTATGCTAAGCGAGGTCAGCCAGTCTCAGAAAGTGAAAGGTTGTACGTTTTCTCTCATAGGGGGAAGCTAGAGAGAAAAGAGGAAGCCGACAGGACTTGAGAGAGATGAGGAGAGAGAGCAGTAGAAGAGTGGATGGGGATGGGGGAGGGTGGTGGAGAGGGGAAAGGAGGACGGATGAAGGAGACAGTTCAAATTGCGCTGTCTATATATGAAGGCATCACTGCCGATCTCACCGATACATACGGGGAGGGATGGGCAGGGCGTGGGACGCAGAGGGGACCACGCCGAGTGCTGTGTGCATCGTATGTCTGTGTCACTTTGAACCTCACTATGATGTAGTTATAATGCACCAATAAAAGTATATAAAAAAGAAATGTGAAGCCGGGCGTGGTGGCGCACGCTTGTCATCCCAGTACTTGGGAGGTTGAGACAGGAGGATCATGGGTTCGCAGCCAGCCTCAGCTACTTAGTGAGGCCCTCTGCAACTTAGTGAGACCCTGTTTCAAAATAAAGAATAAAAAATAGGGCTGGGGGTGGAGCTCAGAGGTGGAATGCCCCTGGGTTCAATCCCCGGTACTACAAAAACAGTTCAGTTTTGCATTTTAAGTTTCTGTGAGTACAGAGGAATTTTGGAAATTGTTGTACATTCACTCGTGGGGTGCAGGCTAAGACCAGAAAGCAGACGGAATGGAAGCCTGGTGGGGCCAGCGCCGGGGGAGGGCTCGGCAGGTTCTGGTGCCCCGATGTGGACGGGTGGGGGGCGAGGTCCTTCAGGCACTGAGCCTGGGAGGCGCAGGCATGCGAGCTCCGCCCTGGGCCTCTCACCTGAGCGAGGCCAGTCTGCAGCCGGAGTATAGAGGGCCAATGCTGGTGTTCTTGAACGTGCTGCCGAGCTGGGGAGGAAGGAGAGGGAGGTGAGAGGCCTGAGGGGCTGCTCAAGGGCGAGGACTTAGCAGCAGCAGCAGCAGCAGCTCAGGCTCTTACCATGCGCTGCAGGACGGCCTCGGTGTTCTTGAACTTGGCGGACCCTGGATACTGCATATCTGGCGTGTACAGCAGGTTCGTGATGGTAAGGTTGACCGTAAAGGGCACCAGGGTAGGGCTCGTGGCTGCAACAGGGAGGGCAGAGAAGAGAATCTGTCTCCAGCCTGCAGGAGCTCTCTGTCCAGCTCTTTCTCCAGCCTGCCTAGCCCACCAGAGAGCTCACACAGCTACGGTTCTGTGTGTGTGTGTGTGTGTGTGTGTGTGTGTGTGTGTGTGTATGTTACTGGGGAAACCCAGGGACATTCTACCTCCAAGGTACACCCCCAGTCCTTTTTTAAAAATCTGAAACAGCTAAGTTGCTGAGGCTGGCCTCAAACCTACAATCCTCCTGTCTCAGCCTCCCAAGTACTGGGATGATGGGTGTGTACCCCCATGCCCAGGTATAGCTCAGTTCTTGACCCAGTGCAGGCAGGAACTCCCATTTAGTTCACATCCAGTTGTTCTTTGTATCAACATCATCATCATCATCATCATCATCATCATCACCACCACCATCACCCACATCACCATCATCACCAACGTCACCACCATCAAAACCGCCACCACCATCATCACAAGATACAAGTTCTTAGAGGGCAGAGACAATTCATTTTGTTCCCTGGTCCAGCCCCAGAGCCCGGCACAAGTCAGGGGCTGCATGGAGGTTGCCTCGTCCTCACTAGACTTACTATGATTTCCCATCTTTGCTTGACTGAATAATACCAGAGACCAATGTCTCCGATTTGACGGACACTCATCGGGCCCTCTCTATCAGAGATGCCGTGAACTGGTACCTACCTGTGGGTCCAGGGAAGAAGGATGGAGTCCCAGAGGTTCCCAGGTGCACTGTGGATGTTCCAGGAGCTGGAGAGAAGCTCTCATTAGGAAAATCAGCAAGACACTCTTGTGGCAGAAATGCCGGAAGGAGAGGCTGTTTATATAGGGTTTGCTGCATGTAGGTTGACCTAGAGCTCTCTTCCCCCCAAAGATCGAGTCGAAGGGAGAGTAAATAACATTGCCCTCCTTGATCCCAGGAGACAGGGTGCATGCGTAAGGCTCAGCTCCTGCTCTGTGTGGTGGGGGATGAGGGGTCGCTGGGACATGGGTGGTATACTCACTGCTGCTGATGAGCGCAGAGTTTCGGTGGGTGAAACCTGCGTGGAGGAGGAGGGAGAGGAGTGGATAAGGGTTAATGGCGAGGGAGGGTACTGGCGGGGTCAGGGATGCCCTGGTGCAGCGGCGGGGGATTCCTGAATCAAGGGCTGTAGAGGAATCCCTATCAGGACTCTCTTATTGGGGAAGAAGGCCGGGTGGGGGGAGTCAGTTCAAGACAGGAAGAAACATGAGACCCAGACCTGACTCAGCACATACTGAGCGCGAGGCCGAGCCCCCAAAGCCGGGCAGGGAGTGTGACCATAGCCAGAGAGCCGGGCTGCCCACCAAGGAGGAAGACCCCTGACACAGCCTAGCTGCTCACCGTTGACATAGAGACTGTCCCTGTCCAGGGTGTAGGGGCCCAGCTGGGTGACGCCCCAGGTCAGCTGCCTCAGCTCCCAGTACAGCCGCTCCCTGTCCAATTCCAGGCCTTCGGGGTGAGGGCGACGCGTGCAGATGGCGTCCACTCTGGTGGCCGCCCCATCCTTCCTGGGCCTGGGAAAGCATCACACAAGGTTGTCCAACTCTCTCCCCAACCAGTTGTTCCCCTCCCTCTCTCTGCCCCCCCGAAACTGGGGACATCCTACTTAAGAAGGAAAGCCGCCGTCTTCAAGGAAACAGCCACCATAGATAACAGGGTCACAATGCCAGCCCCCTCTGCCCCGGAGAAGTCTCCTGAAGCAAGCACCGGGTGCCCGACAGAGACACAGAGGGGACTGGTGACGGGGGAGAGAGCCGAACCATGCCAGGCCAGCCGAAGCCCCACACAGGCTCTGACAGACACAGCGAGGTACTGAGGGCTGAGCCGTGATGGGTGGCAGCGGCCCCGGAGGGGACCATGGCATGGTGAATGACATCGTCCTTCAGAGAGCGTGCAGGATCAGAGGGCTAAAGCTACCCGTTCTAGATCCTACGGACGGACCAGCAGGCCTGGGCATCTCTAAAGAGACTCAAGGGTGTCGAAGGGGCTGGGAGAGAGGCCTTTTGGGTGGGTCTGCCTAAAACCATGGCTGGATCAGCCTGAGGTCTGAGGGTTTCCGTGACTCAACACCCATCCTTAGACACAGGACCCTGCTGCCCACTCACGGTTTTTATTTTTTGCGGGGATTGAACCCAGGGGCATTCTACCTCCGAGCTACACCCCCAGCCCTATTTTTTATTCTTTAGTTTGAAACAGGGTCTCATAAGTTGCGGAGGGCCTCACTAAGTAGCTGAGGCTGGCTGCGAACCCAGATCCTCCTGTCTCAGCCTCCCAAGCTGGGACGGATGTCTATGACAACATAGGAGTCTTCTGAGAGCCAGTCCTAGGGATTTCGCATGCAATGTGGGTGGCAAGACGCTGGGACCGGCCCCTACCTCAGTCACCTCCCCTCCCTTGCACCCAAGGGACGGGGTCTTCCCTGCCTCCTCCGCATCCCAGGGCAGGGCCAGGCCCCTTGGCTGAGTCTGACCCACGTGGGAGTACACCGTCTCCCCGTGCACCCTGCTCTCCTTGCCTCCTCTCTTAGAAATGCTGGGGCTGTTCTGGGTGACCTGGTGCAAGCCACTTATTCCCCCTGCGCCTCAGTTTCCCCCTCTGTTCCCGCTTCAGGAGTCTGTTGGTTGGACCGACGAGATGTTAAAACATAAAGTACATAGTACAGTGCCGAGGGTCTCAGTAACAATTGCTGTTGTTGCTTAATACCCACAGATGGCAATGGCTTTGAGAATGGCCAGTCAGGGAGCCCGGAGCTTACGGTCTCATCCACCTGTGGGGCCCTGCTTCTCCTGGGGAGGGGCTCACCTGAGCGAGGCCAGTCGGCAGCCCCAGTAGAGGTATCCCAGGCTGCTATTCTTGAATAAGGGTTTGAGCTACGAGAGAGCAGAGGAGAGGTGAGAAAGAAGCGCTGAGGGAAGCCAGGAGGAGCCGAGTGTTGGTGGAACGGGTTGGGCAGGGGCGGAGCAGGGAAAGCTGGCACTAGTGGGTGTGGCCTGGGCAAGGTGAGTGGGCTGTCTGGCAATAGTGGGTGTGGCCTGGGTGAGGTGGGTGTAGCGGTTGTGGCCTGGGCAAGGCAGGTGTGGTTAGTACTAGTGGGCGTGGCCTGGGCAAGGTGGGTGTGGTTAGCACCAGTGGGCGTGACAACAGTGGGTGTGGCCTGGCAAAGGTGGGTGTGGCTGGCACTAGTGGGTGTGGTCCTGCGAGGTGGGTGGGCCTGGCACCGGTCTGGGCACAGTTGGTGGGGCCTAGAAGTTAGGGGCAGGGCCTGAAGAAGTGGGCGGGGCCCAGCTGCAGTGGGCGGGGCTCTTACCAGGTACTGCAGGGCTCGCTCCGTGGCGCTGAACTTCCAGGAGCCTGGGTTCTGCATGCTCTCCTCGTACTCCAAGTTCGTGATAGTGAAGTTGAGGGTGAAGGGCAGCAGGAAGGGGACCGAGGCTGTAGCTGGGAGGAGAAAAGGAGGCCATGTCTGAGTCAGACCTGGTCTGGGCCCTAGGTCAACTTCAGAGGGCCCGGCTGGAGGGTTTGCAGCAGGCAGGCAGACTACCTTAGGGCAGGAAGATCGAAAGCCAGGTAAGGCACAAAGCAAGATGTAAAAATGCAACAGAGGCAGGTTAGAAGCCCAGATGCAGGTGAAGGGACCTGAGTAGGTGTATGGACCGGATTGGTGTCCAGAGTTGAGGTCTGGCCCTAATAGGCTCCTGTTAAACAGTTAAAAGGAACAGGATTTGGGAAATCTCATGGTTTAGAGAACAAGAAAGGAAAGAATCCAATGCAGTCCCACTGAGTGCCAACAAACTTTTAAAACCACCAATCCTTAATGGGAGACCTTCTCTCACCTCTGCAACCTGTTGATCCCTCCCACCCATCCCATAATTCCCAGAACTTGTCCTGTAATAAAGAGACCCACTGCAGAGCTGTAGTTACCATGGCTACAGTCACGCTAAGCATCAGACCTGGCTTCAGGTTCTCTTCACTCTCATCAGCCATATGGCTGTGGCCTGTTACCTGCCCGTGCCTCAGTTTCCCCTGTAACATGGGAGAGTCATGCTTTGTCAGGAGACAATGAGAGTAAAATGACTCTTAGAAGACAGCCCATCTCCAGGGCATTGTGCTGAGTGCAGAGAACACCAGCCCCAGGGCACAGGGTTCTGCTGCCACTTACATAACAGTCTCAAAATAAAATCCTAGAAACCCGGTGTGGTGGTGCATGCCTGTCATCCCAGTACTTGAGAGGCTGAGACAGGAGGATTGCAGGCTGGAGGCCAGCCTCAGCAACATAGCCAGGCTCTCAGAACTTAGTGAGATCCTGTTTCAAAATAAAAAGAAATAGGGCTGGGGGTGTAGCTAGAATGCCTCTGGGTTCAGCCATCAGTACTGCAAAAAAAAAAAAAAGAAAGAAAGAAAAAGAAAGAAAGAAAATTCTACAGATGGATAACAGGTGAGTGGGTGCTGTAGGTGGGTGTGACTATAAAAGGGTATTTTGGGGGGTGATCTCTGAGGCTGGAACAGGTCTGTACATTGGTTGTGGTGGTGGTAATAAGAATCTATGTGATAAAATGGTATAGAAACACACACACACACACACACACAAAAGTGCATGTACAACTATTAAAATTTGACTGAGGTCTTTAGATTTTTTTGTGTGTATGGTACTAGGGATTGAACTCAGGGGCATTCTACCTCTGAGCTACACCCTATCCCTTTAAAAAATTATTTATTTTGAAATAGGGTCTCACTAGGTTGCTGAGGGTCTTGCTAAATTGCTGAGGCTGACCTGGAACCTGTGATCCTCCTGTCTCAGCCTCCCAAGTACTAGGATGACAGGCGTGAGCCACCACACCTGGCTACAGGACTTTGTTTCCATCCAATGTTCATAATGAACTTATAAAAATATTCATAGCTCCACTTGGCAGGTAAGGAAATTGAGGTACTGAGAGTGCAAGTAAGTCACCAGGGCTAGCATGACTGGAGAGATGAGGAAGACCAGGCCCTGCTCTCGAGGAATCAAGAGCAGAGCAGGGGATATCTGTGCAGCTCCAGCTTCTCCCACACCGTCTCCCTCAGTATCTCCCAGGTCCTGCTTTGGGGCTAGGTATACCGGCTTCCTGGAAGGAGCCGCAGCAAGCAGTCACCTACCTGTGGAGCTGGTGAGGTGAGATTTTGCCCCAGTGGTTCTTGGCAAGAACGTAGAGGTTTCAGCCACTAAGGAGAAACAAAATGGAGAAGGGGCATTTGAGGTGGGGCATGAATCCTGCCAGGAGTATCTTCCCTGTCAGTGTGAGTCCCTGAGTGTTTGGGGTGTGTTTAAATGTTTTTGGGGTGGGTAATACAATCAATCCATTGGTTTCTTTTCTCCCCAAAGCCCTGGGCTCAGGATGGGGGGTTTAGCTGCTATTCACGAGAGGTTTGGTACACATGGTCATCAGAGTTCTCAGTACTCACTGCTAGGAGTGGGGGTGGAGGCTCGGTGTGTATAACCTGCAATGAGAAGAGGAGATGGGATTGAGGTGCCAGCAGTACAGGATGTCAGAGATGCAGCCCGAGGCCCATCACCCCCGTCTCCAACTGAAACTTCAAGTCTGTGCGGTTGAACAATTATGACCTATATTTAGCTACATTTTGTTCTGAAAAGGCATAGAAAATCAAAGACCCCGGTCCTTGTCTTCATGGGCTAGCAATTTATTCAGGAAGATAAACACACCCAGATTTCTATAATCTATATTTGCAAAGTATTTGTTCTTCAGGGTCTAGAGGGAATTCTGAGGCATGCATGGGGTGGGGAAATGGAGAGTTAGACTTTTGGATTGCCACTGGATTCAGCCAGAGGGATGTTCTCTTTCATGTGTCTGGAGAAAGACCTCTGTGGCTCAGACACATGTGAATCATGGCCCTGGAGTGGGGAAATACAAAGGATAGAGAGGACTCGCAAATGCAAGGATGACAGGTGGCTTTGAGTCCCCAAGGGAGGTTCAACTCACAGGATGAGTCCTGGGGTGGACGAGAAAGCCCACACTTCTTTTTAGAGGTACATGCCAGACTTCAGCTTATATGTACTAAAAGGGTGCTCACCATTGATGTAGAGACTGTCCTTATCCAGGGTGTAGGAGCCCAGCTGGGTGACACCGTGGGTCTCGTGGCTCAGCTCCCAGTACAGCTTCTCTCTGTCCAACTCCAGGCCCAGGGGGTCAGGATAGTGAGTGCAGACAGCGTCCACAGCAGTGGCTGTTCTGTTTCTCTCAGGCCTGGGCAGGGAGGGACAAAGGGATGGGGAGCTGAAGACTTTAGTCTGGGGCCCTGAAAAGCCCCACTGATGAAGGGGGAAAAGAAAGCAGGAGAACTGGTGAGCAATCAAATGGCTTTGGCTGGAAGAGGACTAGAAATGAATAGGACAGCCCTGGTCCCTGAACAAAGAATGTGTCACATCTACAAATGTTGATATGTGTGCTAAACTTTGAAATGACATTCATAACGAGACCTTGCATACCCTAACAACAGAAGTGTGATGGAGCAGGCAGAAGAAAGGAATCTGGGACTATAACAAGGTGCAAGAAGGCAATGTTAACTTCCTTAAATCTTATTTCTACTCCTCACTTGCTGAGTGACTCTGGGTAAGTTTCTCAGACCTCTTGGTGGCTCATTTACTTCATCTGTGAGATGAGGTGAAGTACAGTCCCAATAGCACTTAATGGTTTGAAAGAGTTACAATGAGGCGATAGTACAGTCTCAACAGCACTGAATGCTTGGAAAGTGTTACAATGAGGCGATAGTACAGTCCCAACAGCACTTAACGTTTGGAAAACATTACAATGAGGTGATAGTACAGTCCCAACAGCACTTTATGCTTGGAAAACGTTACCATGAGGCGATAGTACAGTCTCAACAGCACTTAACACTTGGAAAGTGTTACCATGAGGCGATAGTACAGTCTCAACAGCACTTAACGCTTGGAAAACGTTACCATGAGGCGATAGTACAGTCTCAACAGCACTTAACGCTTGGAAAGTGTTACCATGAGGTGATAGTACAGTCTCAACAGCACTTAACATTTGGAAAACATTACAATGTGGCAATAGTACAGTCCCAACAGCACTTAACGCTTGGAAAGAGTTACAATGAGGCAATAGTACAGTCCCAACAGCACTTAATGCTCAATAAAAGCTGCCATCCTTATCTCCCAGGAAGGAAAGAATAAAAGGAGTCCACAGTTCAGCCCAGAAGGAAGGGACCAGAGCTGGTGGTCAGCTGTGTGCAGGACAGTGGGTGTAGGACGTTAGGGCCCAGCTCGCGGTCCCATCCCACACTGCTTGTATATTACTTTGGAGAGCTCACCTGAGCAAGGTCAGTCTGCAGCCAGAATAGAGGGGCCCGATGCTGCTGTTCCGGAACATGGGTGTGAGCTGGGAATAGAGAGAGATATGAGATGAGCCGATGGGCCAAGGGGCTGAGGACAAGACCGAGTCGGGCCAGGTTAGGCATCTGAGAGTCTCACCAGGCGGTTCAAGATCCTCTCTGTGGTTTTGAATATCTCAGATCCCGGGGGCCACATGTCCTTGGTGTAGCGCAGGTTGGTGATAGTGAAGTTGAGGGTGAAGGTCACTGGAGATGGGCTTGCACCTGCCCCAGGAAAGAGGATGGAGGAGGAGGTCTGTTGTGAGCTCTGGCCTGGGCTGACTGTGTTCATTTGTTGTGCAATCCATATCTAGAGCTCTTTCATATTGAAGAACTGAATCAATCTTTCTCTTTTTCTTTTTTTTTTTTTGGTACTGGGGATTAAACTCAGGGGCATTTTACTTCTGAGCTACAACCCCAGCCCTTCTTATTATTTATTTTTTGAAACAGGGTCTCGCTAGGTTGAGGAGAGTCTCACTACTTGCTAAGTCTGTCCTCAAACCTGTGATCCTCCTGTCTCAGCCTCCCAAGTACTGGGATTATAGGTGAGCACCACCACGTCCAGCTTGAAACTTTCTATTAATTAAACAACAGTCTCCATCCCCTTCCCTTAGCAATCACCACTGTACTTTATGTGTATGTGAATTCGATGACTCTAGATACTGCCTATGAGTGAACTCATACAGTATTTCTCTTTTTGTGACTGGCTTATTTCCCATGGGAGGATATCCTCAAGGTCCATCCATGTCCTAACATGGGTCAGAATTCCCTTCCTTTTTAGGGCTAAGTAATGTTCCATCGTACAGATATATCAAGTTTTTGTTTATCCATTCGCCTGCCAATAGACACTTGGATTGCTTCTACCTTTTGATTCCTGTGAACAGTGCTGCTGTTAAACATGTATGTGCAAATAGAAAGACACTAATTTTTGTGCTAATGAGACATAAGTTTGTCTCCTCTATGACATAAGGTTAGGAGTTGGGCCCTGGGGCCAAGGCTTAAGGGTTTGGGTAGGACAGTTTTTATGGCATAAGTCAGGCCCCCTGTGGCAGGTTGCTGGAGCCCCAGGAGCCCTCAGACCCCATGTCTGGGAAAAATGAGGGCAGGGCAAGAATCAAATTCTTGACAAAGATTTCTAATGATTTGCCGGTGTTCAAGTGGAATCCACAAATAACAGACCCAGAGGTTGCCTCATCCATGCACTGACTCGTTCAATCAACAAATAGGAAATGATTATTGACCAAGTGCCCAATTCCAGGGGACAGACACATAAAGAGAAAATTAAACAAACCAAAGTAAATTCCATAAAGGAACTAAGCGTGCTGGTATCCTAGAGAGCCTGTGGGCCAGGCGGGAAGGCAGGGGAAGCGTTGTTTCACAGAAGATGTTCTGAGAAGGGGCGGCTTGAGCTGAGGTTTGGAAGATAAGAAGGGCTAGGGACTGTGGTGCACACCTGTCATCCCAGTACTTGGGAGGCTGAGACAGGAGGATCGCAGGTTCGAGGCCAGCCTCAGCAACTTAGAGAGACCCTCAGTGACTTAGCAAGATTCTTTTTTCTCCAAATTAAAAAAAATAGGGCTGGGGGTGTGGCTCGGAGATAGGATGCTCTTGGGTTCAATCCCCAGCACCACAGGGTGGGAGTGGGGAGGGGGAAGATGGGGTAGGGACAGCCGGTTTCTAGAAATAGCTAGTGCAAAGATCCTGAGGCTAGGCAGAGGCGAGGGTGTGTAGTGTCTCTAAGCAGCCAAGCTTAGAGTGTGTGTGGGGGCATGGAAACCCCTGAGGCTGGTGGTCAGCAGGGGCCAGACCATGCAGGCTAAAGATTCCGAGAGCAGAGCACAGGTTCCCACCTGTAGAGCTGGGGCTGCGGGATGTGGGAAGTTCCGGAGAGGACGTAGAAGTCACTGGAGCTGAGGAAAAGAACATAGGGAAAATGATTGGGTCTCACCCTGAAGGAATGGAGGGCAGGCATCAACTAGATTTTGGGCTCTATTTTTAATTTTTTTTTATTTTTGTGGTACTGGGGAGTGAACCCAGGGGCATTCTACCTCTGAGCTATACCCCCAGCCCTTTTTATTTATTTATTTATTTATTTATTTATTTATTTATTTATTATCTCTAAACAGGGTCTCTCTACGTTGCTGAGAGTCTCACTAAGTTGCCGAGGCTGGCTTCAAACCTGCAACCTTTCTGTCTCAGCCTCCCAAGTACTGGGAAAATTGGGGCTCTATCTTAACTCCGACTGAGGGGTCCTGGGGCTGCTCTAAGGTGCTCAGGGAGAGGGTATCGCTGTTTTTTCTTCTGGGGAGTGCGCTCCGGGGAGGAAAGGTCCTCAGGGAACTGGGGTATTACAGCTTTGAATACTCACTGCTGGTAGTAGGGGTCCAGTACCGACGGTTATAACCTGCAAACGGGGAAGTCAGAATAAGGAAGGGCTGTCATGATGGGTAAGAGCTAAGAGAATAGAAGATGGTAGATCTTGAGATGGAAGTCATCAAGAAACGTTCTGAGATTCGTAGAGGAATAAGAATGACTGCATTTTACTCATCTGTTCGTGTGATGTGCCCCACCCTTTGATAACAGGGATAACAGGTACCTGTACTAATTGACGGGACATAGTATGCACCAGCAACAATGGTTTCCACAAGGGAAAATGCACATTTATGAATGAGCGTGTGTCTTAAACCTACGTGTATTCTCTCCATCCATCAAGATAGTTGAACTCTCTATTTTCTCTCTCAGCTTCTTTTCCTTCACAGAATTTTATGGTGATGTGATCTTTTCCTAGCTCAGCCTCTGGGTTTTTGTGATGTAAGGACTGACAGAAAGCCAGGTATGGTGGTGCATGCCTGTCATCCCAGTCCTTGGGAGGCTGAGGCAGGAGGATCATAAGTTGGAGGCCAACATCAGCAACTTAGCGAGACTCTCAGCAAACTAGTGAGACCCTGTTTCAAAACAAACCATAAAATAGGGTTGGGGGTGTAGCTCTGAGGTAGAATGCCCCTGTGTTCAACCCTCAGCACCCCAAGACAAAATTGTGGACAGTGGGGAGAGGGACATGTATGTGGAGGTAGAAATATAAAGAGACAAAGAGTGGTGTGAATCATTTGGAATATTAAGGGAAATTTGGAGAAAGAGATGGGATGGTGTAAAAAGGGAGAGACTTGGGGGTCAGATTGATGTTATAACAATTGGAGCCTGAAAGGAATTGGGGAAAGAGAGTTTTTTTGTGAGTGTGTGGGCCTTAGCTTCCCATTCCTTCTGGTCTTAGGACTGGATCCGGAGGAGCCCTGACATTTACTAGGGTCATTTCTTAATTAGCTCATTTGGTTATCAGAACAATCCTGACCGGGTACTGGGGATTGAACCCAGGGGTATTCTACCTCTGAGCTGCACCCCCAGCCCTTTTCATTTGTTTGGAAACAGTCTTGCTAAGCTGCTGAGGCTGGCCTGCCATCCTCCTGGGATGCGGCTGACAGTTGGGTTAACGTTTGATGAACTCTTTTTGAAAAATCAAATCACATCATATCTTATTTTATTTTATTTTTTTTGCGGTACCGGGGATTAAACCCAGGGGTGTTCTACCTTCGCGCTACACCCCTGGCCCTTTTTTTTTTATACTTTATTTTGAAACCGGGTCTCACAAAGTTGCGGAGGGCCTCACTAGGTAGAGAGAGAGAGAGAGAGAGAGAGAGAGAGAGAGAGAGAGAAAGCGCGTGAGCTGAGGCTGGCCACGAACCCGGATCCTCCAGTCTCCGCCTCCCAAAGTACTGGGATTACAAGCGTGCACCACCACGCCCGGCTTATTTTAATTTTTATTCTCTGATTGGTGCATGGTAATCATGCATCCCAGTGAGCTTCAGAGTGATACATGCACACAGAGAGATACATGCACACAGCCCTTGGTATGTGTCCCTGGGTCCCACCCCACTCCCCACCACTCCCCCAACATGGTGGTGCGGCTGGGAGCCATATGGACATGGTATTATCTGAACTGTTGCCTTCCCCAAGCCTCCTTCGCCCCTCCCACCTCCCTCCCCCAGCCCCCTTCCACTCCTCCTTTATCTGAAGTCCCTTCTCTTTCCCATCTCTCTCTCTATCTTCCACATAGGAGAGGAAGACACATGACCCCTGACTTTCTGAGACAGGCGGATCTCATTTAGCACAATATTTTCTAGTTCCACCCATTTTCCTGCAAATGACATAATTGTGTTCTTCTTTATGGCTGAGTGAAAGTCGCCACGTGTCTTTGTTAGCGCTCTGTGCTGTCCGGTACTTTCTGGGATGCTCACCTCATTAGCATCCCTCCAGCCAGGACATGAGGTGGTGTCCCCACCTTCCCAATGTCCCCTGGGATGGAAAAATGACCCCCAGTTGAGAACTACAGGTATCAACAGAGCTGGGGCGTAGTGTGGACACTCACCATTGACGTAGAGGCTGTCTCTGTCCAGGGTGTAGGGGCCCAGCCTGGTGACGCCGTGGGTGAGCTGGCTCAGCTCCTGGTACAACCACTCCCTGTCTAGAGCAGCGCCCATGGGGTCAGGACGGTAGGTGCAGACGGCGTCCACGCCAGTGGCCATCTCTCTCTCGAGCCTGGAGTGGTAGGGACATGGGAATGGGGACAGCCCGAGATGAGAGGGGTTCATGCTTCAAATGGCACCCCTCCCGGCTGTAAGCATCTCTCGTGCATGAGTCTGCTTTCTCAGCCGGCTTCCTTCCCCATGTCTCTTTATCCGGGATTCCTCCCGCTCTGTCAAATGCTCGATCCAGGGCCGCCCCTGCAGCCCGTCTCTCTGCTTTGCTCCCTGTTCTTGGGTCATCCGGTCCCTGTTCACGGGTGTCTAGCACCAGCTCTTGGATCACGAGGTGCAACCTCACGGTGGACGAGACTTCTCTCCCGAGCTCGGTCTCATGGAACCAAAAACCTCAGGGAGGTCCTCCGTGCCCCGTGGGTGCCACATGTCCCCGGTTAAGCTCATCATCTGCCCCCAAAACACAAATCACTTCCCTTTCCAGGTTTTCTTTTCTTTTTACTTTTTCTTTTTTGGTATTGAGGATGGAACCCAGGGGCATCCTACTTCTGAGCTACACCCCCAGCTCTATTTTGTTTTTTAAAATTTTGAAACGGGGTCTTGTTAGGTTGCTGAGAGTCTCACTTCATTGCTGAGGCTGGCCTTGAATTTGCAATCCTCCTGTCTCAGACTCCCCCGTACTGGGATTACAGGCGTGCACCACCAGGTTTTCATATCAGTGTCAGAGCCAGAGATTCAGGAGCCTCCAGAACCTTCTCTCCCTCCCTACCTCCCTCCCTCTCCTTTTTCTCCCTCCCCTCCCTCTTCCTCTTCCTTTCTTTGTCATTCATTCATTCATTCATTATTTGTGCCCTCTACCCTCCAATTTTACAAAACTTCCCCCACATTTCATGCTGTTTCTCCTATGCCCCGTCACTTATGATGCCCATGAAATAACATCCTTGCCAGTGTTTCCTCCGGTCAATGTAGACTCCACTGTCAGCGTCTGGCGCAGGCATCACCTTCTCCACCCAGCCTCCACCCAGCCTCCACCCAGCCTCCACAACACCTTCAGGGTGAGCTCAACGCCCATTCTCCTGACTCCTGGGGCCCCTGTGTAGAGTTTAACGGTCACACAGGTCCTGCCCATATTATGGTTTCGGGTGCATGTGGGCACTGCCCCCTACATGTGCCGGGCACTTGAGAGAAAGGCTCCCGGTGGAGTCTGTTCTCAACGCCATCCACCTTGGCGTGGCCTGCGGGCACCGCTTCATTCCACGTTTGCTAACAGGGTCAGGCCTGTGCTTTACGATCAAGGAGACCGAATGCCCCGCGCTTCTGCTAATCCAAAAGAAAAAGTCCGTTGACAAGCTGAGCGCGGTGGTGCACACCTTTCATTCCTGTACTGGGGAGGCCGAGACTGGAGGATCGCAGGTCCCAAGCCAGCCTCAGCAACTTAGCGAGACCCCGTTTCCAAATAAAAAATAGGGTTGGAAGTGTAGCTCAGAGGTAGAACACCCCTGGTTCGATTCCCAGAACCACCAAAATAAAATAATAAATAAAATAAAATAATAAAAATAAATAGAACTGGAGGTGTAGCTCAGAGGTAGAACACCCATAGTTCAATTTCCAGAACCACTACCAGAAAAAAAAAAGAGTAGCTTGGTGTGGTGTTGCACACTTGTAATCCCAGTACTTGGGAGGCTGAGACAGGAGGATTACAAGTTTGCAGCCAGCCTCAGCTACTTAGGCCCTCCGCAACTTAGTGAGACCCTATTTCAAGATAAAAAATAAAATAGGGCTGGGAGTGTAGCTCAGAAGTAGAATACCCCTGGGTTCAATCCCCAGTACCAAAAAAAAAGAATAAATAAAATAATAAAAATAAATAGGGCTGGAGGTGTAGCTCAGAGGTAGAATGCCCCTGGTACAATCCCCAGAATCCCCCCAAAATAAATGAATTAATAAAATAAAAAATAAAAATAAATAGGGCTGGAGGTGTAGCTCAGAGGTAGAATGCTCCTGGTACAATCTCCCAGAACCACCAAAAAATAAATGAATTAATAAAGTAAAAAAATAAATAGGGCTGGGGGTGTAGCACAGAGGTAGAACGCCTCTGGTTCAATCCCTAGAACCACCCCAAAAATGAATAAATAATAAAATAAAAATAAATAGGGCTGGGGGTGTAGCTCAGAGGTGGAACGCCCCTGGTTCAATCCCCAGCAATACACACACACACACACACACACACACACACACACACACACAAATAAAGAGCACTGCCAGCCACCTCTTTGAGGAATCCCTCTCTGATATTCTGTTGAAGACAGTGTCGCATTCTTGGGTGCTCCCCGTGATCTATGACCCTGCTTCTGGGTTCCGTGCTCAGGTTCTTACTCCAGTTCCCGTGGGATGGGAGGGAAGGGATTCTCACCTGAGCAGAGTCAGTCTGCAGCCGGAGTAGCCGGAGCTCACGCTGGTGTTCCGGAACAAGGGCTGGAGCTGGGAGGGAGACAGGGAGATGAGAGGGTGGGCTGAGGGTCCTGGGCTGGGTAACCACCGGATGGGCCCTTACCAGGCGATTCAGGGTCTTCTCCGTGGAGTTGAAGCTCAAGGAGCCCGGGCGCCCCATGTCCGGGGTGTGATGCAGGTTGGTGATGGTGAAGTTGAGAGTAAATGGTACCAGGACTGGGCGCGCTCCTGCAGCTGGAGGGGGAGAGAGCCTGTCAGGTTCAGACCTGAGCCGGATGTGTCTGTGGCCACAAGGTCCGCTAGGCGAGGCCTGGGCTATCCCACCGGGCTCGCCTTCAGACAACCAGAGGGAAGGGAAGGAGTATGTGTGGCTTCAACTGGAAACGGAGCCTCGGAGCTGGGCGCGGTGGCGCAGGCCTGCCAGCCCAGGATTTGGGGGGCAGGAGGATCACAGGTTTAAGGCCAGCATTGGCAACTCAGTGAGACCCTCCGAACCCTAGCGAGATGCTGTTTCAAAATAAAAAATAAAAAAGGGCTGGGGGTGTAGAATGGCCCTGGGTTCAATCCAGAGAGAGAGAGAAAGAGAGAGAGAGAGAGAGAAGGAAGAAGAAGAAGACAAAGAAGAAGGAGGAGGAGGAGAAGGAAGAGGAGGAGGAGGAGGAGGAAGAAGAGGAGGAGGAGGAGGAGGGGAAAGAGGAGGAGGAGGAGGAGAGAAGGGGACAGGGGAGAGAGAGAGAGGAGAGAGAAGAGAGAGAGAAGGAAGAAGACAAAGAAGAAGGAGGAGGAGGAGGAGAAGGTAGAGGAGGAGGAGGAGGAGGGGGAGGAGGAGTAGGAGGAAGAGGCAGCTGGGTGTGGTGGCACGCCTGTCATCCCAGTACTTGGGAGGCTGAGACAGGAGGATCACAGGTTTGAAGCCAGCCTCAGCAACCTAGTGAGACCCTCAGCAACTTAGTGAGACCCTGTTTCAAAAAAAAAAAAAAAGGGTCAGGAGTGCAGGTCAGAGCTAGAATGCCCCTGGGTTCAATACCCAGCAACACACACACACACACACACACACACACACACACACACACCCCAGCAAATGCAGTAGTCCTGAGGACGTGTGGACCCTAGAGGAACAGAAACGAGGCTGGTGTGGCCGGCGATGAGGGGCAGGGGCAGGGGCTGAGGCTGGGTGGCCACCAGCTTCAGGTCATGCACGAATTCTTCAGCATTGGACAGTAGTTGACATGTTAGGGGACCCAAGGGCCGTAGTCCTACCTGTGGAGCTAGGAGTGGGGGTCCCAGGTGTTGGGGATCCTGGAGGGAACGTGGAGCTCACCGGAGCTGGAAGAGATGCTAAAGATGCTCGGGGCCGTCGGGGCTCACCGAGCGGCCGGGGCTGTGGACGGGAACCAGCCGGGGGCTTTGCTGGGGCTGAGCAGCTAGGGGATGGGGCCACTGTCCCAGGCCTCGGGGGCGGGGGCAGAGGGACTTCGGGGCCATCAATACTTACTGCTCTTGGTCGGGATCCAGTACCGATGGTTGTAACCTAGAGAGGGAGGGGAGGGAGAGGAAGATGGTAAGGTGTGGGGAGGGCGGTGTCATGTGCTACATCTAATTTCAGCGTATGGAGGGACCTCCAAAATGGCCGTGTTTTATAGTCTCACCAATGGTGTATATGCGTTCCCCTCTCTCACATCCTTATGTGACAGATAATGTGTTTTGTTTCTTTGGACAATAGATGTAGTAGCTAGGGTGAAATGCAGTCTCACTGTGTTTCTGTGCTTGTTCCCTCCCTCCCTCCCTCCCTCCCTCCCTTCCTTTCTGCAGTACCGGGGATGGAACCCAGGGGCATTCTACCTCTGAGCTACACCCCCAGCCCTATTTTATTCTTTATTTGGAAACAGGGTCTCACTAAGTTGCGGAGGGCCTCACTAAGTAGCTGAGGCTGGCCGCGAACCTGGATCCTCCGGTCTCAGCTTCCCAAGTACTGGGATGAGAAGTGTGCACCACCACGCCCGGCCTCACTGTGCTTTTTAAAAACTGGTGCATGGTAATTCTACATCACAAGGAAGGGCCCAGTGACAGAAACACAGACACAGCATGGGGTGTGTCTCCCTCCAGACCCCGCCCTCCCGCCTCCTCCTCGCACACTGAGGTCGGTGCTGATAACCTCTTCTATGAACTGTGTCCTTCATCAAATCTCCACTTGCCCTCCTCACCTCCCTCCCCGAACCCCCATCTGCCAACCCACAAGGGGCTCCCCTAGTTTATCTGAAGTCTCTTTTCTTTCCCAACTTCCACCTGTGAGTGAAAATGTACGGCCCTTGAGCCTCAGGTGTAAATGGATTATGTATACATATGTGTCTGTGTGCATGCGTGTGTGTGTGTGTGTGTGTGTGTGTGTGCGTGTGCGTGTGTGTTCGTGTGTGCGGTGTGTGTGTGTCCTGAACTCTCCAGGTCCGCAGGCGCATGAGCCTCCCTCCTCAAGCCGCGTCAGGTCGGGCTCACGGTGGTGACAGGCTGGCTGAGCAGGAGGCTCTCTGATGAGCCCTCCCACCCTGGAGTCTGGGGACTTGTTCTCACTGGGTTAGGATAGGCTGGAAGCTACGGGAGTCTACATTTTAGCGCCAGTTTAGGTCTTGAGTCTAAACTCTAGCTTTGATTAGCCACCGAGTCTGCCCCGGGCCTTTTTTCTTTTAGTGTTTTTTATAGAGTGGTAATGGCGGGGACAGACAGTGCCTCGTAGAGTTTTGCGTAGGATTCGCATGATATCATATCTATGAAGTTCGGAGTCCTGAGTAAACACTGGCTGTTAGCACGGGTGCTATTGTTGCTGCCGTGGCTGGGAGCTTTGGGGCACCGGACTTGATCGTTACAAACATTACTGAGAGCTTCGAGGTGGGCCTCTCGGGGCAGGTGTGTTGTGGCTGGCCCTTGGGGACGAATGAAGGAAGGCAGCCTGTCACCAGGACGAGAACGAGGCGGACGGCCCGCTGTGATTAGCAGACTGGGGCCCGTGGGGAGAGCCGCGTCCAGCGTCCGCCCCGGGCAGCTGCGGCCTCTGCCCTCCCCGGCACCCACGCTGCTTCCGTGGGCCTTTGCGGAGGGACACGGGAGTGAGCAGCCCGCGGGGAACCTGTATTGATTTCCAGGTGCAAGGTCCTTTTTCGATCATCGAGAGGAGCAAGATGAGCCCCATGGACACTCTGGGTTGGCCCAGGATGAGGAACGTGGGTATGGAGGAGTCCCAGTGCAGGGAGACGCATGTGGGAGCCGGGCCCAGCCGCTCACCGTTGACATACAGACTGTTCCTGTCCAGAGTGTAGCTGCCCAGCCGGGTGACGCCCTGGGTCAGGCGGCTCAGCTCCCAGTACAGCCGCTCTCGGTCCAGCTCGGGGGCCGCGGGCGGTGAGAGGCGGGTGCAGACGGCGTCCACACTGGTATCTGTCGCCTCCTGCTCTTCTCTGGAGAGAGAGTGGGATGAGGGGCACAGAGAGTTGGCTCTCTAGATGACTCCCTCCCACGGCACCCTTTGACTTTCATGTTAGTGCATCTCGCTGGGCGGCACCTGCTTTCTTGAATATACCTTTTTCTGTTTCATTTGGAGATCCGCCTCGCTCAACCTATTTATTTATTTATTTATTTATTTATTTATTTTGCAGTACTGGGGATTGAACCCAGGGGCATTCTACCTCCGAGCTACACCCCCAGCTCTATTTTTTATTCTTTATTTTTAAACAGGGTCTCACTAAGTTGCAGAGTGCTTCACTAAGCAGCTGAGGCTGGCCGCGAACCTGCGATCCTCCTGTCTCAGCCTCCCAAGTACTGGGATTACAAGCGTGCACCACCACGCCCGGCTGCAACCTCTTTATTTAAAAAAAAAAATTAAGCTGAGCATGGTGGTGCACACCCGTAATTCCAGTACTTGGCAGGCTGACACAAGAGGATCGCAGGTTTGAGGACAGCCTCAGCAACTTAGCAAGACTCTCAGCAACATAGTGAGACCCTGTTTCAAAACAGAAAGTCGAAAGGTCTGGAGGTGTAGCTCAAAGGTAGAATGCCCCTGGGTTTGATCCCCAGTACTGCACGCGCGCACACACACACACAAACACACACACACACACACACACACACACACACACACACACACGAGAAAAAAAAAGTTAAAAAAGTTTTCATCTGGGGCTGGGGTTGAAGCTCAGTGGAAGAGAGCAAGCCTAGCATGTGTGAGGCCCTGGGTTTGGTCGCCAGCACTTCAATCAATCAATCAAACAAACAAACATGTGGCATTTTGCAGAGCAAATAAGTCCATTTAACATTGCTTTAAGCCAGGCGCAATGGCACAGGCCTGTCATCCCAGTACTCGGGAGGCTGAGACAGGAGGATCGCAGGTTTGAGGACAGCCTCAGTAAGTAGTGAGACTCTCATCAACCTAGTGAGACCCTGTTTCCAAATGAAAATAAAATCGGGCTGGGGATGCAGCTTGGAGGTTGAATGCCCCTGGGTTCAATCCCCAGTACCACCAATAAATAAATGAATAAATAAATAAATAAATAAATAAAGATTGCTTGAATTGCAAAATAAAATCCTGCCGATGCTCAGCTCTTGCTTCCCTTTACCCTTTGGTTCAGGAAGACTTCCTCTGGAAAGGTCCCTTTCTCTTTTCAGGGGACAGACAGCAGAGCTGCGGTGGCCAGAGATAGTTCCCAATGTGGTAGAGATGGGCTGGGGCAGGGAGGACGTCAGGGATTCTGGGGCTGGCGTGGATGCGCAACACTGGCTGCTACTGCGTGATCGTTATCAGCTGAGGGCTTGCTGGATGCAGGGCACTGCCAAGGGTGAGGGACGGTCATTATCACCATTTTATAGATAATGTGATTGAGGAACAGAGAGGTGGTGTCTTGCCCAGGGCCACACAGCTAGCGAGGGTTCAAACGCAGGCCCGGTGGGGCCATTATTCTACACTGTCTCTCAGCAAAGAGCTGCGGTACCCGGGTGTGGAGGACCAGGGAAGGGCAGAATTGAGGCTGCTGTTGGCGCCCTGAAGGGAGTCTCACCTGAGCGCTTGCAGTCTGCAGCCGGCGTAGAGGGAGCCAAGACTGCTGTTCCTGAACAGGGGCTCGAGCTGGGGGAGAAAGAGCGGGACGTGAGCGGGGCCAAGGCTGCGGGGCGGTGGGTGCGGGCGCGGGGGCTCGTACCAGGCGCTGCAGGGTCCTCTGGGTGGCATTGAAGATCCCAGAGCCCGGGCGTCCCATGTCCTTCTGGTAGTGCAGGTTGGTAATGGTGAAGTTGACGGTGAACACCATCAGCGGAGGAGCCGGAGCTGCGGTGGGGAGGAGGCAGAGACCCGCATGAGTCAGGCTGGGCTGCAGGCGAGGGGTCCGCGCTGAGGACTCAGTCAGCACCGGCGAGGGTCTGGCCTGGGCTGTTCTGCTGGAAATGCTTCATATACCCGTCAGTAACCAAGTACCCCGGTACGGCTTCCTACACAGGTACCAACCCCCCCCCCAGTGCGCGTGGACCCGTGTGCGCTCCTGGGTGGCAGACTCTTAGTTTTTTCTGTGTTTGTTTGTTTGTTTTTGTGGTACTGGGGATCGAAACCAGGAGTAGCTTGCTGTACCTCTGAGAATGCTATCCCCGGTACATGGGAGGCTGAGACAGGAGGATCGCAGGTTGGAGGCCAGCCTCAGCAACTTAGTGAGACGCTGTTTCAGAATAAAAAGAAAAAAGGGCATGTAGCTTGGAGGTAGAATGCTTCTGGGTTCAATGCCCAATACCACATAATTAATAATAATAATAATAATGATGATGGTAAATAAAAATAAAAATCAAAAGGAATGAACTTCTGATACACGAATGAAGCTTGAAAACATTATGTTAAGTGAGATAAGCCAGACGGTAAAAGGAAAGAGATGCTGTGATTCCAACTGTATCAACCATCTAGAACCTGCAAATCCCTAGAGATCGCAAGTAGATTAAAGATTGCTAAGAGCTGGAGGCGGCGGCGCACGCCTGTCCTCCCAGTACTTGGGAGGTTGAGGCAGGAGGATGGCAGGTTTGAGGACAGCCTCCGTAGCTTAGCAAGACCCTTAGCAACTTTGCAAGACCCTGTTTCCAAATGAAAAAATAAAAAGGAGCCAGGCGTGTGGCGCATGCTTGTAATCCCAGTACTTGGGAGGCTGAGACAGGAGGATCGCGGGTTTGCAGCCAGCCTCAGCTACTTAGTGAGGTCCTCTGCAACTTAGTGAGACCCTGTTTCAAAATAAAGAATAAAAAATCGGGCTGGGGGTGTAGCTCAGTGGTAGAATGCCCCTGGGTTCAATCCCCAGGACTGCAAAAATAAAATAAAATAAAATAGAATAAAAAAAATAAAAAAAGGCTCTTGGGTTCAGTCCACAGTACCAAAAAAAAAAAAAGTTTTCTAAGGGCTGGGAGGAATTATTGCATAATGGCCCAGAGTTTCTATTTGGGGTGATAAAAAAGGTTTTAGAAATTGGTGATGGCTATGCATACGGCAGCGTGAATACAGCTAATGCTGTGGAAGATGTGCCTTTGCTCCCAGTGGCAAATTGTACATTATATATATATCTTAATCACTAAAAAGGTGATTCTTGGAGCCGGGCGTGGTGGCGCACGCTTGTAATCCCAGTACTTTGGGAGGCGGAGACCGGAGGATCCGGGTTCGCGGCCAGCCTCAGCGCTCTCTCTCTCTCTCTCTCTATCTCTCTCTCTCTCTCCCTGTCTCTCTCTCTCTACCTAGTGAGGTCCTCCGCAACTTTGTGAGACCTGGTTTCAAAATCAAGTATAAAAAAATAGGGCTGGGGGTGTAGCGCGGAGGTAGAACGCCCCTGCGTTCAATCCCCGGAGCCGCAAAAAAAAAAAAAGGTGATTCTTCTTACTTGTTCGTGGAGTCGTGCCCTCAGAGGTTGCGGTGGATGCCCCAGGGGTGGTCAGGGGTGCAGAGGGACTTCCGGCCAGCATGGTGAAGGCAGTCGTGGTCTTGGCCCCGGCGGGGTTTGAACCCGTGGCCGTGGAGTCAGCGGTCTCAGCGGCTGTGGTTTCCAGGCCGCCGGGCTGTGCTCCATGACTGCTCGTCGGTGGCGATGGAGTCACGGAGGGTATCAAGGTCATAGTGGTGTCTGTGACCTGGGTCCTGGGGACATTTGGGAGTCCAGCGGAAGTCACAGGTGGCCATGACGTCGCGCTCCAGGGAGCTCGGGTGCTGGGCTCGCTGGTTGGCGCAGGGACGCTGGGGGGAGCGGTCTGACCTGGAACGCTTGTGCTGGCCTCTTCCGAAGGGCCGGTGGCCCACACGCCCGTGGTCTCTGAGAGGCCGGGGGACAGGGAGACAGTGGCGAGCGTCGGTTCCATGTCAGGATGGGTGGCGGGGGAGGCCGTCCCTGCAGGAATGCTGCTGGGCGAAACTGTGGTACCTGGATGGGGTCTGCTGGTTTCGGTCGCAGGTGAGGTGAACAGAGATGTTGTCGTCTCTGGTCCTCCGAGGGACTCGGTCTGCGTTGGAAGAGCTGTCCTGACCCCCAGCCCGGGGCTGCTGGATTGGGAGGCCGCGGCCTCCGGTAGACGGGAAACCCCAGTGGGAGCAGGAACACCAGTGGTCGCCTCCGCACTGGGGCGGGACAGCGGCCACAGTGTGGATCCCGGTTCCCGAGGAGGAAGGGCCGTGCTGGGAAGGGTTGTACCGGTGGGCGGCCCAGGACGAGTGGCCTCTGAGGTCGCCGTGTCCGGTTCCTCCGGCGAGGCGGTCACACTGGTGGCCACTGTGGGTGTCGTGTCTAAACCACTAGGGGACGTGTTGGGGGTTGTCAGGGGGACTGTTGTGCTGGTCTCCGCAGAGTGCATGACTGGTGAGACCGTCGTCTCTGTTTCGCCGGGAGAAAGAGTCACTGCGGGAGGAGCTGTGCTGGTGTCTGTCCCAGAACTAGTGACCCGTGAGGTCCTCGGTGTGCCTGAGACCATCGTGGCTGGAGCGGATGAACGGGATTCTGTCCCAGGTCTGGGGGACATGGAGGGCGTGGTGTCAGGTTCACCCTGAGAAAAATCTGGGACCGTTCTGGAAACGGGCGTCCTGCTGTCTGCAGAGTGAGTGACCTGTGGGGCCGTTGCCTCTGGTCCTCCAGGCAGAGCGGTCAGCATTGGCGCAGCCGGGCTGGCATCTGACCCAGGGCGGGGGACCCCTGAGGCTGTGGTCCCTGGTTCTGCCAAGTCATCTGTCGGCCCTGGGAACGTTGTCCTTGTCTCTGTCACCATCCCCGACACCCCAGAGGACGTGCTCCGAGTTGTCCCTGTCTCTGTCACCATCCCCGACACACCAGAGGACGTGCTCCAAGTTGTCTTTGTCTCTGTCACCATCCCCGACACCCCAGAGGACGTGCTCCGAGTTGTCCCTGTCTCTGTCACCATCCCCGACACACCAGAGGACGTGCTCCAAGTTGTCTTTGTCTCTGTCACCATCCCCGACACCCCAGAGGATGTGCTCTGAGTTGTCCTTGTCTCTGTCACCATCCCTGACACCCCAGAGGACGTGCTCTGAGTAGGCCTTGTCTCTGTCACCATCCCCAACACCCCAGACGACGTGCTCCGAGTTGTCCTTGTCTCTGTCACCATCCCCGACACCCCAGAGGATGTGCTCCGAGTTGGCCTTGTCTCTGTCACCATCTCCGACACCCCAGAGGACGTGCTCTGAGTAGGCCTTGTCTCTGTCACCATCCCCGACACCCCAGAGGACGTGTTCCGAGTTGTCCCTGTCTCTGTCACCATCTCCGACACCCCAGAGGACGTGCTCTGAGTAGGCCTTGTCTCTGTCACCATCCCCGACACCCCAGAGGACGTGTTCCGAGTTGTCCCTGTCTCTGTCACCATCTCCGACACCCCAGAGGACGTGCT